>LKBB01000015.1:177445-196181 GCA_001513885.1 Thielaviopsis musarum
CCCCCCCCTCCCCCTCAGACGACTGCTCGGGCTAGTTTGTTTTCATGGCGATCACGGCATGTGTGCTGTTTACTCACCACTAGCCTCTTCATCCTTGCTCACATCATAGTGAGTCTCATTGCACATTGTCTCTTCACCCAATTTTGAATTAGTGACGAATCTCGGGACGTGTGAAACTGTTTAGTTTTTTGTGGCTTGGCTTGCCGATCTGTGGTGACGTTTTCCCTGCTCTTGACTAGCCAATGATCATCTTTGCAATTCAAACGCCCAGGCCATGGACTTTTCTCTTTTTTTTCTCTCTTTTTTCCCTTTTTTTTTTTTTTACATTTCCTGTTTTCCTTTTTTACAATTACAAATCGTAGCACTGCCGGCGGATTTGATCCTTTCCTAGCTTGAAGAAGGCCCAAGAATAAATTTAGCTGTTTTACCAGCTATGGTGCCTATTTTGGCACTTGGCTATTCAATCAAAGTGCCTACTATACAAAAGGTGGAAGGGAAGGTCTAGACATTTCAAGCTTTCCCAATGCGGAAATCCTCCGGGTGTCCATCTCTGCCACGACGCGCAAGCTGCTCCTTTTGTTTACTCAAACTTGAATAGTCTTTCTTCTACTATGCTCCAGGGAACAAATACAATAATGGGATGGGTGTAAGCAAACAAGCTTATTGCTCTATGTCGGTCTGATTGTTTCCTGACGCCTGGTTTGGAATTTTCCCGAACAACAAAACAACAAAAGTTACTGATTTTTATCGTAGCACAAAGCACATGGCGTCTGTCAATTTTAATGTTTTAATTTTCTTGCTCCTCAGCCACATTTCCTTTTGATATCAAGTTCACTACTAGTACTTGATTTTAAATTCACTACTACTTCCTTCTAAATTCACTACTACTACTACTTCCTTTTAAATTCACTACTACTCCTTTCACAAATACAAGGGTTCACATGGCTGACGACGACTTTCGGTTCCTCTTGGCTGTTGTTGCTGCAAAAGATCTTCTCTCTTAGCCTTGGCATACATGGACCTCTTTTCACTCCCTTTTTTTTCTCTCAATCACAACGGAAAAACCGACATGCTTGATCTCGGCGGTCGCATATTGATCTAAGAGCAAACAATCGAGTGCCTCAATTTTCACTCATCTCATATTGTCTCATCTCACCGTGACAAGAACTGGCCTTCACTTTCGCACACGGTAGAAATACATACCCTTGGATGCTGCCCCGTCGAGAGTATATTCCGACCAGTGCAGAATCAATCTCCTACAGTCTAGCAGATGCCACCGTGTTAGTGACCGTATGAGCCAATCATAGGCCATTGAAATGCCCGGTGAGGCAATGTAATCCAAGCTCCTGAGCTCACGACTTGGTGTAAAAACCCTTATGGAGGGCTTTATCTAGAAACCGAGTATTTAAAACTAAAAACAACTTACCCCCCCCCCCCCCCCCAAAAAAAAAAAAAAAAAAGAGAAAAAAACGTCTTGCGATGCAGGGAGAAGCAAGACTTGACTCTGTCACATTTCAGGAACAAAGCACAAATTGAGTATTCATAAAGGGGCGAAGTAAAATGGTGCAAGAACGGCTGCGTCAGCTCCTTATAGAAAAAGTATGGTTGGTAGAATCTTGATTATACCTTGAGCAATCGTGTTAGAAAGACTTTTGCTTCTTCTTACCATTCTCTTGTTATCACGGTGACTGTTCTCCGTTTTAGATACGAACAACCTCTCATGTTGGTATACAAGTTACTTATCACTCGGATTGTAAACAAATTACTCGTCACGGATTACAGTCAATAGGTCTTCTATTGCCGCTGTAGCTACTGCACACCCGTGGGGTCTCATGTGCCACAATCAGATTGCTTCTCCATTCCATTAGCCAATACTTGACATCCCATTGGTAATTACATTTCCTATACGGCAGTGATGTTCAGTTTTCTATCCTCCTCTTGCACTAGCAGAATCTAGACCTCTTTCTCCGCAACTCATTTTCATGCGTCCAGTCAATGAAAAGGGGCTGTTGGGTGTAACAAAAGCGTTAGTCACTCTCCACGCACGCACAGCTAAGTCCCTGAAATGCGACGCTGCTTACAGGATGCGAATGCGTTCAAGTCCAGATTAGCAGGGCGGTCTAGACGTGCTCGTGTTTGATGCCAAGGTTTTTGGGGACGCCATGATACCCATAGTGATATGCGGAACTCCCACCACAATATGGGCTTGTCCGGTTGAGTGTGTGTCTATATTTCTCGACATGTGCCACTCCCATTGTGTTGCGTACCCATCGTGTTAACTGAAAGCATTACAAGGCTTTCGCTTGTTATATACATAGCACCAACTCCAACGGAACTGGCTTATATATATAGTTTCTCGACCAACACCTCTCGTCAGTTGGCTTTTACCTTCATCTTCTGATTTTCTAGTGTCATTGACTCCTGTCCTGCTCTTTACTTTTCACTTTGCAATAGCTAGGCCATAGTCTCCTACTATGTTCACAATCTTCTTTTACCAACAACTAGGTGTAACTTGGAAAGGCTTTCTTAAAGAGTGAGTGCAGTCACTAGGCCGTCATTATTACTACAGTCCACAGGCTACTACACAACTATAATCAACATGTTATTTACTCGGTCTGCTCAGACACAGTAAAGTTCCTCTGCTGTGGTTAAAGGCACTAGCTCAGTCACCGTCGCAAAAACAAGAGCGTATCCTTTTTGCAGTGGAACTTGCTACTGTACATGGTATTACTCAGTTTAAGTATCAATGTAGCATGCCTGGAGTGATAGGTTACATTTCTCAATAATGATAGAAAGGCAATAAGACGCATCAGCAACTTGAGATGGTCTGCTAGTAAGATGCAGAAACTTGTTTGATCAGCAGCAATATGACAAAGCTAAAAGCATCTTTATACTCCGTAAGTTATTTATATAAACAAGCTACCTACTCCTTACTTATTGTAGCCAGTTAGTCATCTAGAGTTAGATGTTGTACTTGCATTCTAATCAAGAGCCCTACTTTCCCTTATTGCTTCAGTACCGATCCCATGCATTCGCTCATCGCCTACTCTCTATATAGCTTCTGAAATGAAAACAAAGGGCCAAAGATCGACAAAGGCTGTTTGATCACGTGAGATTGATTGAACGGGAGGCTGGTTTGCACACCAGAGGGAGAGAGCCTGTCTTTACGCATTCAAAACTCTACCAGCGGCGCCTTTGTCGTCCCCCTCTAAAACCCTATAAATGCGCCATGCAAGAAAGAAGCCTGGGCTTTTTTTACCGGGGGGGGGGGGGAGGAGTTACCAACTAAGATAAAATGCAGGATTTACGTTATTGGGCCATGCAGAGACGAACTTTGCTCATATCCCATAATTTTGTCCCAAAATAGAATGTTCTTGGAGAGGCTTTCGTCATCAGCCACATTCTAGTTTTATTACTCGTTTGAACGGTGCAGGTTGAAAGATTCAAGTTGTTATACTGTATTTCGCAGCAAGTGAAAATGGCGATGCAATAGGTGCAGACATGAGTTATATACCGAATGAAGAAAATATGGCCAACGAAACAAGACGATAAAAATAGGGGCGATTTTGCAGACCAAAAAGCAAAATTCATGCCAACTTTTTTAATATTTAACATCCAACCCAAGAGAAATAAATGGCAAAAGAAAAACGCCCAAAAGTAAACAAAATGGCAAAACGTAAATTTTCTTCCCTTGAAAATGGGTGACCAGATGCGGAGATTGAGATCTTGTGTCAACAAAAGAAGAAGAAAAAGAAAAGCAAGAAAAATAAAATAAAATAAAAGCAGAAAAGAACTATGAATGACGAGAAGGGTATCAAAAACGGAGAGAAAACTGGTTCAACCTCAGCATGGCGGACATGAAATAAATAGCAAATAATGAGAAAATGTCGAGAGAAGCTTCGATAGAAGTCCAAACAGGGACAAAAAAAGTTCAAAGAGAGATCAAAAAAAAGTTCAAAGAGAGATAAAAAAAAGTTCAAAGAAAGTCAGAGAAAAAAAAAAGGCCAAAGGGAGTCAGAGAAAAAAACAAAGACAACGGCAGCTGCAACTCCCGGTTGGATGGTGTCAATCAAAGAGGCTTGCCCATGATAATGGCCCACCTAAAGAATTGAAAAAGAAAAGAAGCGAAACGAAGAGAGAGAGAAACGAGACAAAAAGAAAACAAGATAAAAAAACAAGATAAGAACAAAAAAAAATATTCCGTCGTCATAGACTTGAAAAGATAGCCGCCGTGAAAAGAAGCGCTCCGGCAACAGCAATGCTCTTGGTTTGCTGCTGAAGAATCACGGCCGCCGACTTGGCCTTGCCCTTGGCGTCCATACCATTGCAAAAGAACGAATACGACGAGTCGTGCGTTGTATTAAACACCAGACAACTGCTGGCCATGTCGTCCGTGACATTCGTCAGCAGCGACGGCTCCCCATGGCACTGCCGTACGCCGCTCCACACCGCCAGCTTTGCCGCGCTGCCATTCGTACAGGTTGCCGAGTAGTACACCTTGAGCTTGCGGTCTGACGACAGGTAGCTGCACTGGTCCGGGTACGGGTGGTCAAAGAACGGCGCGGATACTGACGACGAGCCTACGCGCGGACACGCCGAGTCCGACACCGCGGCAAACTTGGGGCCCAGTGGCCGGTCGTCGGCGTCAATGTCGCCGTCGCCATCCCGGTCTTTTACGGGAGCGCCATCGCAGAAGAAGCCGATGCTGCCAATGGCGTCGTGATACTCGTCCGACGTATAGTTGGCAATACCCGTAGTAAAGCAGCTGTCAATGTTGCTGTCGGTAATGTCAACCAGGCCGCCGGGAATCGTCACTTGGCCGTTATTGCAGCGCTTGCCCTCGTAGCGCGCCAGTTTTGCCCGCGTGCCGTTGGCGCAAAGTGCCGGCTCCAGGATCTTGAAGGACATGCTGCTCATGGCCAGACAAGTGTTATCCGGGGCTTGTGAATGGGTGCGTACCCAGCCAATGTAGCTCGCATTGCAGCCGTAGAGCGTATACGTCTCAAAGGTGCCGTTTGTTTGGGCCGCGGCCGGCGTAAAGAGGGCGAGCAAACTGAGGCTCAGGGTGGGTATTATTCCCATCATTGTCGTTTATATGTTGACTTTGCGTCGTGCAGCGCAGCGGAGTTGCCTTGCCTTTGGAGTGCGTTGCAGAAATTTTGGTGCAGTCTTGTGCGTCTGGTGAGATTTGATTTGATAGTGGGCGGGCTTCGTATTCCGAAGCGGAGGCGTGGATTCTAGATTTGGGTGGAATTTGAACTGGCTGGGTTGAGCTGCACTGAGCTTGCTTTTCTTTCTTTTTTGGTCGGTCGAAATAGCCAACAAAGCAACACAGATGACGGCAATTATGATTGAAGCACAGTTTCTGACTGTGTGAGGGATGAGACTTTCTCGGAGACTTCGAAAGACACAAAGCACCCTGGAAATCGAGACGCTGAAGTGTGTGTGTGTGTGTGTGTGTCTGGGGAGAGGAAAATAAGAAATAAAGTTCGGCTGCCAAGAAAAAAGAAAGCTTTCCAAGAAATCAAAAAAAAGAAAAACAAGCGACATAAAAACCACAAAAAACGGAGACAGCGAGAACCGCTAAACCCACGAAAAGAAAAGAAGAAAAAAAAAAAAAAGAAAAAAAAAAAGAAAGCCTAAAACTTTGATCCTGATCAATCCTGCCGTATACCCAGAACTGCATCGCCTTCGTCCGGGGTAGAAATTTTCGTGGCTCTCACCAAATGTAGAGACCCTTGCTTGCCCTTTCTTCTTTTTGTGTTCAATGCCAGAGCGAGTAAACAACGCCGTCGAAAAGGCTGTAGTACTAGTACTAGTTATCATGGATCTGAACTTGAAAAGTTTTTGCCCTATAGTGAGAGACAAATCAAGAAGGCTAACCTAACCCCCTAGATGCGACCTCAGGGGATCAAGGACCCCAGTTTATCCGCGCTAACAACACTATGGTTCCTGGGCCTAACAGAGCGCGGGCGAATAAGATGGAGGCCAATCGACCAATTGACACCCGCCCTGACAGCCGTGACACAGCATAACCGCTAATTCAAAGCCGCGTAAATTGCAATGCCAGGTCGACGTTGGAGCAAAATTTGAATCGACACTACGGCCTAGTGCAGAACAGTGCAGTGCTAACCCCCCAGGCAGCATAAAGAATGAGAAGCACAACGCAAGGACCATAAAAAAAAATAAAAAAAAAGGGAGAAAAGCCTGGCTTACTGCGAAATTAAGCTGCGTAAATATCTCTGCTGTCAAAAACTCGGAACATGTAATGCAAGTCAACAGCTTGAGGAAAGTTGGAGCGCAAACGCAACTTGGCCGCTTACTGTCTTGAGTTTCAATCCGAGCCAAAGAGAAAAACTCGTAGGACTTGGCAAGTTAGATTCAAACAAAAGCAGTGATGTACGTCGGTCGTACCACGGGATTGAGATTTTAGCATGGGAGGTGTCGTAACGCGCCATTTTACAGCTCTTTCAGGTTTGCTTCTTATCCGCCTTTTCTCCCGCCAAGGCTGTGCAGCGCTGGTTAGCCTTGCAAGCAAACTTTTTCCTGTCCCAGTCTGAACTTGGATGTCTTGGCTGACTCAAACTAAGCCACGTGCTGACCTGGCAGAAGCATTGAAAACAAAATGAGAATGCCTCGCTGCGACAAAACATGACAGCCCATTTCGCGCATGCTGTGACAATTACGCACACATAAAATGCACTGCATTGTACTGCGTATGGCTGACGACTCTCTTGCAACAGAACGAAACTCGCCAGCAGGATCTCGTGACTCCATATCGTTTCGCTGCCTGGATTTCGACCCCGGGAATTGGCGATGACGTTTGTGGTAGTGGTGGTACTAGTATTTGGGGCTTTGAGTTCCGTCGATTGAAGCGGGGTGATGAGCCAAAAAGCTCGTTTCGAGATGGGAATTTCGCACCATGTCGCTTGGATGGGACAAAGTGGGTAGCCGGGTAGTAAATACTTACTTATGCTGCGCCATCCTTTTCTTCGCGTCGATCTAAACAAAGCACAGAAACATGAGGGGATTTGATTGATTGATCGACGTCCGAATTGAGTCGGATGGACCCGATGATCAACACCGGCAAACAATGCGCGCCAATGGCAGAGCCCAATAACATAATGCCGAGCTGTCACTTGCTAACTGGGCGCATAGTGGGTAAGACAATTTTATCGTATTGATTGCATGGTGTCGATAACGCAGACACCATTGGCGGGCGTCGGGAAAAGAATCGAGAAAGAAAAAGAAAAAGTCGCCGAGATTACCAGGTCAATAACTGTTGGTGTCGATACATGCATGGATTTAGGTGTGTACGTCGTAGTATGTACGGCGCACTCTGTCAGATATGTAGATATCGAAGCCAAGGCTGAGGCTGTGGCCAAGACACCAGATAACGAAAATAGAAGTTGGCCTGCCCTAAGTGGAAAGATCCCGATACAAAAAGCCTAACACTTTTTTGATAAAGTTTGGTGCGCCACATGTTAAATGTGATGTACTATGTATGATATGCACAACTTGTAATAGTAGTGGGGGCATACAAACAGCAGACACGGCAAACACGCAAAACAACCAATCAGCACCGAGTGCAAAGCTAACCGGCCGCAGCGTTTGTTGGGTCCATCACAGAAACTCTGCGGACCGTGATTTGTATCGCATCCTCGAACATCGCCGACGGAAATCTACACCCGGCCCAAAGGTGTTCTTCTTCTATTGTGGGCGTTAGTCCAAGGTAGGTATGATGCGACATGACAAATATGTTTGGATGGTTAAGCTTACAAAATTAGGGCCACGCACATGCACGACGTAGATCGCTCATCGGCCGAGATATTGCGGATGCGGCACCCAGACACCGTCCAACTAGCATCATGCGACGCCGCCGTTAGGTCGACGATGAGGAACTGGCTTATATTGACCTGTCGGGGCGCGTTCTGGAATCATGATGCTGTTGGGGGAGGGGGGGGGGGCCGTATATGACCAATGACAATGGCGGACAGCTATCGCGGGATGTCGTTGCCACTCTGATACCCAGTTACGTCGGACAACGATGCGACACTTGGCTGGAATCCGGCGCTGGGCTGAAGCAGTGGTGTATGGTAAATAGGGGTGTGCGTGGAAGGTTGACTACTGTTGTTTTCAACGGTGAGTATGACTTTGATGCTTGTTCTGATACTGCAGATGGCAAGCCTGACCTAGGTAACATTTGAATACCCATATTCATGAACAAACTACGCACCGGCTTACGACAGCAACGCCACACCGGGGCCACACTTTGTTGCACATCTGTATTCATGAGGTAAGCGGCCCCAAAAGAAAGTTCTTAGCCGCCTTGTTACACACCACACAGATCTCCACGACCTGGGTAAAGAAATATATTGAGTGGCGTTTCGCCACGCATATCGTTTCAATTTTCAGCTCAAGCCCTGGTATTTCTGGACTACAGCGTCGAGAATCTTTCCGGTTATCATCATAGGAGCCGGAAAACGGGACTAGCATCCATGGGCTATCTTTTGCAAAGATCATATCCTCTTGTCCATAGGGGGGCTTTACTTTCAGGTTTCACTTCACCACACTGGTTGCAGTTTTTATACTGAATGAGACGGTTAGTTTCTCTTTTTTTCCTTTCTATAAGCTCGGAGATTTCCCACGCATTTGGCGCTTTGCAACATTTCGGACACTTGTAGGCGGTGGCTGTCTGGCAGACAGCAGTCACCAAGCCTAATTTACAGCCATTATGGTGGCGGACCGGCTCGAGATATTGAGTAGTAGTACTGTTCAAAGGCTCCTACTCCCACAAATGCGTAGACGTGGATACCTTGAGAGAATCAGTAGTCTATTCCGAGAGTTGTGCGCCGGACTACTTGGGTTTCAGGTTTTAAAAGCAAATACTGGTAGTACTAGTACTATGTAGTAGTACACTACTGGTAATCCAAGATTCTTCTAACAGCCGCTGAGATCCTCCCGGTGCACTGGCTATTGTGGATGATCGAAGTTCTGTCCATTACAAGTACTACTAGTCGTAGCAAAGTACGAGAATCAGAGGGAAATCAATATCCTGACGCCGTTTCAATATCACGCTCGCTAAGCGTTGCAGCTTATGGCAGTAAGTATACTACTACTACCTTAACCCTACCAGGCATTTACTAGATAATGTCGATCCACAAAACTAGCGGCAGAATAAAAATCCAACCAACACGCGCGCATTGTTATTTTATATTTATACAAACGGAGAAAAGGAAAAAAAAAAGGTTAAACACTAACGCCCCTTGCCTGATTGGTTGAATATCATTCAACGAGAACGCGATTGGTGTTTTCATTTTAAGCCGCTTTCATGTGATGTAATGCGTTTGGAGGTTGAGAACATGGCAAGATCAGGAAGTAGGTAGTACTAGTAGATATATACAATGAGCTAAAGTGACAAATAGCACTACGTATAGCTTTTCGACATTTGGCAGGAGAATCGCAGTGAATAGCCAGGTAAAAGAAAGCAGCAATGAGGGCTTCAAGTCAGACAGAGAAGCCATGGCGAGCAAGCACTAGCCAAAATTGGAGACGGGCAATAGCTCAATGGGGATGGACGCCGCAAGGGGAGTTCTGATAAACTAAAGTGAACAATGGCTGGACGAATGCGAATGGTGAAAGTGCAACACACGTTGGGCGTTGTGTCGGAGAATGGACGGACTGACAGAACAAGATGGCTGATTACCTGTGCGCACAGCTGCGTGCTGACGACAAGAGAGAGCTGAGAGTTATCACAGGGACAAGACAAGTAAGCTAGCCAAGGAATGGGGAAGGGAGGGGGGGGGGGGGAATGTTCAACCTTTTAGATTTACGGGGGGTAAGGTGGCCTATGATGACCATGCGGTGCAGATTTGACAGCTTGCGCGTGGCTTTGTTACGTAGTTGATGGTACTGTGTAGTTAGCGAAGCATTTGGAGAAGCCAAGAACAGGTATTTGCGTGACACGTGATAGGGAAAACAGTAAAAGCAATACTAGGGCTTCTACGCACTCATAATGATATGAGATGAGATGAGATGAGATGGGGGAGAAAACATGAAAGAAAGCAATATGGAAAGCAATGTGGCGAAGAATGGCAAAGAATGATTATCCGGTCAGGGCGAGCGAATATGACAAGCAAGACATGTCAGACAGAAGAGAATACTGTAGAACAAACCAGGAATAAGAAAGTGGAGGCCATTGGCGGATTAGTGGGAGTGCCGAGGCGGAGAGCGCGCTAAGGTGGGCGAATTACCCCGGATTTCGAGTTTTTCTTTCTTTTTCTGTTCTTTTTCTATTAGAGTGTATTTGATTGGCGTGAAAGGTAAAAGGGAGAAACAATTTGGAGAGAGACAAGAACAACTTTAAATTGAGACACAAAAGAGTATAAGTGTTTACCCAAGAACTCCAAAATCAAAAGTGCGGCCAAGTGAGTTGGTGAAAAGATTAAAAAAAAAAAAAAAAAAAAAGTCAACTGTTCTTCTTTCTTGTTTGTCCACCGCCTGAGATCTCATGGTTGAAGTTATGTAAACAAGCGAAAAACGCAATTTCAAAATGCAGCCTTCAGATCGTGCAGTTAAAAAAAAAAAAAAAGGGCTTGTCTCCAGTTTTGAAGCGACGCAATTTAGCGCTGGATCTGGGGTAAATTTGTGGTTCTTGTTTGTCAGGCTTGAGGGGAGTCGGTGGAAACCGGATAAAGAACAAGCGCAAACAGGAAGCAACCAGAAAGAAAGAAAAAGAAAGAAGAGGATCGAGAAAGGAGAAAGAAAGAAGAGGATCGAGAAAGGAGAAAGAAAAAAAGAGGATGGTTAAAGGAAAATGATAGTTGGAGATTTAGCGAGTGGGAGGTGAGAATTGGTAGTCAGCTTGAATGAGTACGTACAATACTCAGGATAGGATGAGATGAAGTTGATCTTTTACTGTAGAATGAGGTGAAGAACGAGATGAAGATGAAGTATGCTTTTTCTTATTCTCTATTTCTACGTAGAACTTCATTCCCCAAGCGTTTAAGCAGCGACGGGCCCTTTCATTGCCAGTCTTTAAATTCTGAATTTTTCCGGTATTTTCTACTTTTGGTTTGCAAACAGGTGGCCCAGGCTCGCCGGGAAAGAATAGTAGGAGTAGTAGTAGCTAGTAGCTAGTAGTAACAAGTAATAACGGTAGATCCCACCCCCCTCTGTCTTTTTAGGTATAGGAAGAGAGATGGAAGATGTTTGAGGTGGGCCCAAGAAACGAGAATGAATAGAATCAAAGGGAAAATCATTAAAATGTAAAATTAGCATTAACAAACAAGGCAAGAGAAGAGAGAAATGGAGTAGAGCAGAGACATATCCAAACGAGCATTAATCAACAAAACACGCAGGATAACATGGCACGCGGCCGTTGGAGATGTATATTTTTTTTTTCAAGCTGAGAAAAGATCGGGTAAAGAATAAAATAAAGATTACTATTGTATTGCTACGCTGGAACCGGGGCCGACGTCCTCCAAGGCCCGTCCGACTTTATTCTTGTTGGTACAAGTATTAAAACCGGCCGAAAGCCCCCGCGTTGTACATTCTTTGTCTCTCTCCATCTCCTTCATCATATTCCCGGTCATCAAGACTTGAATAATAATCCAGAGCTGTTCTTTACCAATTTTGTGCTGGTATTCACATCCTTTTATTATTATTATTATCTTTTTTTTTTTTTTTTTTACTACTCTGCTTTCTATATTTCTACTTTCTACTTCCTACTTCCTACTTCCTAATTCCTCTCCTACTACTCCCAGGGAAAAAAAAAAAAATCTTCACTTATTCTTTCGTCTTGGCTTTCAAACTTAGCTCCGTTTCTCTCAACTGAGCCCCATATTCGCTCTGCTGCTTTGCCTGTTAGCGCTCATTTTTGACTCACTTGCTAAAAGAACCCTTGTCCAATTTTTTTTTTCCCTTCCTGCTGGGCAAAGCTCCGATACCGACAGGCGGAAAGTGAGATCCATTGTGTGTGATGTTGATTTCTTGATTTCTGATTTCTGGTTTCTGATCTGATTTCTTGATTTTCTTCAACTTCCACACCTTCTTTACTTTTCACAGCAAAATGGGTCTCCTCACTCTCAAAGAGGACCGGCCCACGCCAAAGGCCGTGTACAACTGGCGCGTGTACATGTGCGCCTCCATTGCCTCCTTCGCCTCATGCACGATTGGCTACGACTCGGCCTTTATCGGCGGTACCATTGCCCTGCAGTCGTTTATTGACGAATTCGGCTTCAAAAACATGACCTCGGGTCACAAGGCGCTGATCCAGGCCAACATTGTCTCCGTCTACCAGGCCGGTGCCTTCTTCGGCTCGCTGGCCGCCTACGGCTCGTCGTACTTTCTTGGCCGCCGCAAGTCGCTGCTGCTTTTCTCGCTCATCTTCATGCTCGGCGCCGGCCTCATGTGCGGCGCCAACGGCTCTCGCGGTCTCGGTCTGCTCTACGCCGGTCGTGTGCTCGCCGGCCTGGGCATTGGTGGCTGCTCCAACATGACGCCCATCTACATTGCTGAGCTGGCGCCGCCGGCTGTGCGCGGCCGGCTCGTCGGTATCTACGAGCTGGGCTGGCAGATTGGCGGCCTGGTTGGCTTCTGGATCAACTACGGTGTCGACAAGACCCTGCCCCAGGGCCACAAGCAGTGGCTGATTCCGATTGCGGTGCAGCTGATCCCTGCCGGCATGCTGGTGGTGGGCGTACTGTTGATTCCCGAGTCGCCGCGTTGGCTATTCTCCAAGGGTCGGCGCGAGGAGGCCATTAAGAATCTGTGCTGGATGCGCATGCTGGATGAAAACGACAAGTATATTGTCGAGGAGATTAGCTACGTCGACAAGGACCTGGCGGCGTACCAGCGCGATGTGGGCGAGGGTTTCTGGAAGCCGTTCCTGGCGTTGAAGAATCGCAAGAACCAGTGGCGCTTTTTGCTGGGAGGCATGGTAAGTTCTCTCTCTCTCTCTCTCTTTCTCTCTCTCTCTCTCTCTCTCTCTCTCTCTCTCTCTCTTTCTCTCTCTCTCTCTCTCTGAACTTATAACTAACTGAAAAAAAAAGCTCTTCCTATGGCAAAACGCCTCGGGCATCAACGCCATCAACTACTACAGTCCCACCGTCTTCAGCTCTCTCGGCCTCAAGGGCACCAGCACCAAGCTTCTGACCACTGGTCTGTTTGGCGTGGTCAAGACCGTCATGACCATTATCTGGCTGCTGTGGATGATTGACCACATTGGCCGCCGTAACCTGTTCATGTACGGCGCCCTAGGCGGTTCTATCTGCATGTGGGTGATTGGCACCTACATCAAGATTGACGACCCGGTGTCCAAGAACCGCGAGTCGCTGGGGGCTGGTGGCACTGTTGCCATCTTCTTCTTCTACCTGTGGACGGCGTTTTATACGCCCTCGTGGAACGGCACGCCGTGGGTTGTCAACTCGGAGATGTACGACCAGAGCACAAGGTAAGCTTTTTCTTCTTTAGTGGCGATTTTTCTTCTTGAATCAATTATCTGCCAACCCCTGCCACCACCTGCCACCTGCTAACCTTTTCTCTCTTAGATCTCTTGGCCAGGCGTCCGCAGCTGCCAACAACTGGCTCTGGAACTTCCTCGTCTCGCGCTTCACGCCCCAAATGTTCAACGCCTGGGGCTACGGCGTGTACTACTTTTTCGCGTCGCTGATGCTGCTGTCCATTGTCTTTGTGTACTTTTTGATCCCCGAGACCAAGTCGATTCCGCTGGAAATGATGGACCGGCTGTTCGAGATCAAGCCGGCGAGCAAGGCGAACCGCGTGATTATGGAGGAGCTGCAGGCCGTCGACTTCCAGCGGCCCGATGTCGAGAGCGATGCGGAGCGGACGGCCGGGTCAATCAAGCAGGTGGACGCGGGCAAGTACAGCAGCTCTTGATTGCGTCCTTGTTTTGTTTTCATGTTGCTTGTTTGTTATTGTGCTGTGCGCTGGTGCGCCTCCAAAATACCCGGCTTGAAGCTTTCTCATGTGCTATGATGGACGGCGGCGGTGCTTTGCTTTTCTTTTCTTTTCTTTTCTTTTCTTTCCTTTCTTTCCTTTTCTTTCCTTTTCTTTCCTTTCTTTCTTTCCTTTCTTTCTTTCCTTTCTTTCCTTTTCTTGTCTTATTACGGCACGGCACCGCTTCATCTTCCTGCTTTACTACTGCGGGTTGGCCATATTTTTCTGATTTCCCAGCGTGTCGGTTGGACACTTGTTTTTTTTGTATATTTGCATCAATTGACATTTCCATTTTCTAAAGTCCTTTTTATCTCTGGTGTATGCAAGTGTTGGTGTGTAAGTTGCTGCAAGTTACTGGCCCGTGCCGTGCATACCCGTAAAGCTTTGAGCAAAGTGCGTCCTTCTGCCTATTGTGCTTCTGGTGTACTTAAGTGGCCATATATTCGCCTTTGTGTTTTGTTCTTTGTTTTCCCTTGATCTACCTCCCATGCGCCGCTCTCTTCTAGCCTAAAACTGATGCCCTCGTCTGCGTGATACACTCTATTGAAATAATGGTCACTTCACAGATACTCCGAATATCTTTATAGCCCCTTGATTGCATAAATCTCCGGCCCACCCGCTATTTCACTCTGAAAGCCGCCTGTAAAGTGCAAACGCAGAACTGCAAAGCCCCGCAATCGCCTGACTGTATGACGAATATAGCACAGCCAAAAAGACAAACACTGTAATTGCACACTGCAGTAATTGAAGCATACCTCCAAACGCTGCAACACAAAACACTAGAATCTCTTGCTAAAACAATATTCAGTCTATTTGCTGCGCATCATGCCTGGTGCATGTAGTAGTAGTAAAAACATAATATCTCGTAAATTGTACGCCCAATACAAAGGAAAACAAAAGCCAAAATCAAGTAAACAAAAATCCAAACAGCTTTACCCGCTCTACAATTACCGCTTCACAGACATCAGTCTGTCCATGACCGCCTTCTTAACCACATCTACCGGCAGGTCCTTTACCTCCTTACCCGTCCAGTACCGGTCCTGTTCTAGACCCTGGTAAATCAGAGCCTCTGTGCCCAGAATCACCTGCCAGCCCGCCTTTTCCGCGAGCCCGCCCAGCTCCGTGTACGGCGTGGGGTTGTAGCACATTTCTAGCATGGCGCCCTTGTTCTCATTTTCGAGGAAGGCCAGGGTAGTAGCGCGCGCCTCATGCTCTTCGGGGGTAGCCGGCGGGAAATCCGGCACACAGGCGACAATCGCGCCGGGTGCCTGCAGCGCCTGAGCCTCGGCAGCAGTGCGCACGTGCAAAAGGTTCTCGCCGTAGCCGCGCGCCGTACACTCGGCAATGACGGCGCCGACCTCGGCCACGTCGCGGTTCACCAGGTAGATGGTGGTGGCGCGCATCCACTTGCGCAGGGCGTAGACGGCCGAGCGGGCAGCGCCGCCGCCGCCAATGACGAGCGCGGGGCGGTCGTGGAAGACGGCGTCGGGGGTGGAAATGTTTTGGTAAAACGACTCGCGGATGCCAATGGTGTCGGTGTTGGTGCCGCAGTACATGCGGGAGCCGTCGGGGCGGTGGCGGATGAAGAGCGTGTTGCAGGCGCCGACATCACGGCACTCGGGCGTCAGCTCGTCGAGGTATGGCATGATGGCCACCTTGTTGGGCATGGTAACCGAGGCGCCTGATCAGTTAGCACATGCATTTCATAGACTGGCGCAGATTTCGCCAGCTGGCAAAGAAACATACCATAAAAATCGCGGTCCTTGATCAGCTCCAGAAACTGCGGGATGTCGGCAGAGTCCAGACGGAACTGCTCCCACTTCAAACCCAGCTCTCCATAGATGGTGCGGTGCAAGTACGGCGAGAACGAGTGCGTAAGCTTCTTGCCAAACAAGTAGCCGTGCTTCTCAACGCCGCGCGCCTTGACATCGGGCACATTGGATGAATTCATGGTGGTTTCCGTGACTGAGGTCTTGGAAAGAGCCGGCATCGGCATCGGGGAGGTCATGGTGACGGCCATTGTGGATTAGAGTTTTTACTGAGAAGAAAAAAAAAAGAGTTGGTGGATAATGGACAGGGATTGGGAAAAAGAGGAGACGGGGAACAGCAAGGGAAGAAGACCAGTTTATGAAGTTGAAAGGACTTGCTAGTAGTAGATGAAAAAAAAAAAAAAAAAAAAAAAAAAAAAAAAAGAGCACAGCTCGAAAAGAAAAAAACAAGGTAGTATCGTCAAGAACACGGGTAAAGATAATTCAGATGGAGGAACAAAGATCAAGCCAGCGATCGTGAAGCAAACAGGAAAAAAAGAAATAGCGGTGGGGGTGAAGGAAGAAGAAGAGTGGTACTATTGGAGAGAGCAGTCAAGGCTGTTGATATATACAGGCACTAACTCACTGATTGACTGACTGACTGACTGAGAGGGCATGTGGCTCATTTGTGCTCTGACGATTGCATACAAGGTCACTGTTTTCTTTAGGCGATGAGTCCCTAAATTTAGGAGTCTTTGGAAGAACTTGTATGTCTTTCTTAAACAAAGGATTAGAAGGAAAGGAGGGATCCAAAGGCAGAACAAAAAAAAATGTTGCTAATTCTAGCCATTGAAAATTTCTCACCACTAATTGTTTTGTTTAGGCGGCGTGTTTTGTTTTCTCTCACCTAGCGGGTGAATGAGAAGAAGGGCCTTGTTAGAAAAGGGTGTGCATTAACAAACCCAAGTGTGAGACAATACAAGGACTTCTAGGTGAATGAGACGAAAAAAAAAATAAATAAAAAATAACAGAGTTGTCCAAAAATGAGCAACAAGAGCGAGAAATCTTGGCTCGCGCGCGCGGATGCAAGAAAATCAGAATCGCCAGCCTGAAGCTTCCATTGCGTTTGAGTAGCCAGATTGATGTGCATGTAAACTTACATGGTTTGCTTGGGGCCTTTGTTATTGTTGGAACAGCGACTCATGCGCCTGAGAATAGAACAAGTTGAAAATGAAAGCTAGTATGGTACTGAATCTGGATAATAGCACTCCATTGACGACATTCAGGAATGATAGCACAGCTTCATAACAATGATAGCACGTTCAACTTCAAGCAATGATATTGGAGGAACGGGGAAAAAAAATAACAACTTGCTCTGTGTCGGATGCTAGATAGAAAGAAAGGCTGGCTGACTGTCTAAAAAGTAGGGTCTGGCAGGGTTGGAACATTGCTACTTTACCCTCTACCCTGCTCCCTGTCTTGGCCTTTTACAGTGGCCGCTTTAACGCAGCTTGCCCAAAAACTTACTGGTATACAGGGGGCCTGGATAAAGTGAATCAACCCTTAAGAAGGCCGGGAAAATAATCCTCCAGCCAGTTAGTAAGCAGTAGGACAAAATCCAGGGTTAGGGTATGCGAAGAAATTGTGCTCCAAAGGTGGGGGTGCAAACACACCCTGGTAAAGCATTCTAGCCAATAGCTTTACACGCTTTTTTTTGAGACCTTCCAGGGCTGATTGGGGTTATGTTCCCTATGTCTTTTGAGGTGTTTATCTAGGGGCGGAGGCTTGTTTATCACAGTCCTGTCAGCAAAAACTATACTCGTTCCTCCACTTATCATCCATCTTACCAGAATAAGTGGGGGAATGAGGTACTTTGTATTTCCTTTTCCCTTGTTACATTTTCCCGCCATTCTTCGTGATAACTGTTGCTGTCACGAATATAGGCGTGTACATATCATAGTTCGTTCTTGGTTGGGACGTCTCAAAAGCTTCTCCTAGAGTGTCTTCTCCTTTCTCTTTTCTCCGGGGTCTGCTTCCTTGGGCCCGGCTCTGTAAGTCGATTCTTCCTCTGGAACTTTGCGCACGTACTGCGCTGTGAACCGTAACCTTGACTTTATTTCTTGGCTAAATTGTTTATCCCTTGGGAGCGGAGCCGTCTGGGCACGTGTACGCCTCTTCTGACGTACTTGCTTACTGACAGCGTGAAAAGGAATATGAGAAAGGAAAGGATAGGCGTGTGTTTTGGATAAATATTGCTTTTGGGTGTTCCTAGGGTTGGAGCTGAAAGTCAAGGGACATGCGAGAATGATCATCCCCGATTGTCTAGATGACCATATTAGAAGGAAAGTCAAATATATAATATGCACCCTGTACAAATTGGCCTAGTTATGAATTCTGGAGTAAGCTTTACGGAGTAGAAACAAGTTGGCTGAAAGTACCTGGATAAGTATTCTCACCCACCTTTATGAAGTAACTCCTACACTGTCCAGAGAAATGCAGATCTCGAGGTGGCTTGGAAACACAAGTTGCATACGCAGTATATCAGTACACAGTGATACGAATAAACCTGAAGCATTATTTTGATGACGTAAAAGAAGCGTACGCAGTAGTCGCAACCGCCACAGCATCGTCACACACACGCCTTAGCATGTTGGACAAATACCCCAAGAGTCTCACTCAACACTGCATCAAGTTTCCGTTCATAACCGGTGTAAAGCGGGCGGGCAACGTGGAGAAGAGTAGAGAAAAAGGGCAGAACAAAGGGTTATTGTTTACACACTTCTTCCTATCTGGCGTGTAAACATACATCATCAGGTAATTTTAACTCTTACCAAAGTGAACATCCACTTCGTCAGGTCTCACAACGTAAACATTCACCAAACATAACCAGACGAGAAGGGGAGATAAAGCAACTCGTGACCGCTTTCCGTTTATTTATTTTTCTTCTTCTTCTTCTTCTTCTTCTTCTTCTTCTTCACCTACCGTCCAGTTCTCTCAGATTTATCGTGTGTTTTTTTTTTTTTTTTTTT
>LKBB01000015.1:205778-217998 GCA_001513885.1 Thielaviopsis musarum
GGGGGGGGGGGGGAAGAGGGAAACGCAGCAACCCGCCCGTACGGCTCATTCTGGGATGAGCCCTGTGCTTCTTGGCTTTGTTTCTAATTATTTTCTTGTTCATTCAATCATCTGATTTTTTCTTCTTCTTCTTTTTCGCCTGGGCATCTTGTGAAAAGCGAGCCGGGTGGAAAGAAAAAAGGCATCATGGTACCCGTTGCCCAGATAGGCTTTTGGGCTCGGCTTTAGCGCCTACAGCAATTTTTTATATGCCCTCTTCTGGGTGGTAGGGCCCTAAAAACGCACGCCAGAGCACATGGTGTTGGTCTGACTAACGTTTTGGCTGCCCTGCTACTCTTACGTTTAGCGCCCAACTACAGGGCTACAGTGACCAATTTTTTGACTAACGTCAATTCTATGAGTGAGTTTTCCTCGAGCGCAGCCTTTCTTTCAGGCGGTCGCCCATCTTTGACTCAAAACCAAAACGAACCGGCAGCATCTCCAAATCATTTATTCCTCTCCAACGCTATTTTTCTCTTCTTTAATTTTTCTTTTCTCCTACTAACCTAAACTAAAGGACTACCGCTCTGGCTTAGCCAAAGCTTGTGATGATAATGCGCTGAAGATCCTGGCCAGCTAATTCTGTTATCTTTTTCCCTTTTCGCATCTCATCTCATCTCGCTCCCGTCGTTTTGGCTCAGCTTTGCTTCGCTTCTACCGCCTCTTTTTCTTCCGTGCTGCATAATTGATCCATAGCGTTCGTCCGTCCTAACAATCGCAGCCAACTTCCTCAGCGCAGTCAATTAACTTTCTACCGCTGGACTGGTCTTGCATATGCCGGTGTATCACAACTGTCTTTGTCTGTACCTCCATTTCGGCCTTTAACTCGCGCTAAACTTGGTGTCTATGGCTTCAAGCTGGTCGTCCTTTTCTTTCTTTCTCTCCTTCTTGTTCTTGGCCCCCATCGCTCATCTTGTCTTTTCCTGCCAGCCACAATGACAATGGCGTCTGCTAGCGTTGCTGGTGTTGCTGGTGTCAAGCGCCCTTATTCATCCATGGACGTTGAAGCTGTCCAAATATTACCCACCACTGCTGCTGCGTCTGCTGCTGCGTCTGCGTCTGCTACAGCTTCTTCTTCGTTGAATGATCTGGCTGCTGCTTCTTCTTCTGCTTCTGTGCAATCAAATGGGGGGTCACACGCCAAGTCTGCGCGCCTGGACGCCTATAGCATCGAGGGCATCATCAACGGCTGCAGCAGCCACGATTCCGCCAGCTCTAGAATGCCTCCCAACTCGTCTTTTGCCTCTGCCACTGCTGCCGCCCACTTGCAAAACTACACGCCGGCCCCCAATGCCCGAATCAGCGGCCAATCAACTCCGTCGGGACTCTACGCACGATCCCGAGCCGCTACACCAACATCCCACAGCCACAGCCACAGCCACAGCCACAGCTACGACCCAGACCGCCGAGAACCCGCCTTTTCAGCCAACGCCTCGATTGTGCTCGTCGGCATCCGCGGCGCCGGCAAATCCACGCTGGCCATTATTGCATCGACGGCCATGAAGCGGCGTGTCATCGACTGCGAAAAGACGTTCCAGCAGGCGCTGCGGCTGTCCAGCGCCGCCTACATGAAGTCGCACGGCGCGGGCGAATGCCACCGCGTTCAGGCGGCAATTCTGCGCGACATTCTGCGCGAAAACGCCCAGCGCTGCATCATTGTGTGCTCGTGGGTCGACCGTGCCATTCTCAGCCTGCTGCGTGACTTCTCACGTACAAATCCCGTGATCCAGGTGCTGCGCGATGCGCGTGCCATCCAGGAGCATCTGCGCATTGAGACGATGGAAAAGACGCAGAGCATCGTCAACGCCAGCACCGCCATCTTCCGCACGTGCAGCAATCTCGAGTTCTTCAACATCTCGGAGCGCGTGCGCGATGTCGGCTCACAGAATCTAGCCCAGGTTCAGGACCCGGACGATGTATCGGGCGAGCGGAGGCCGGCGCCGTACTTGGCCCTGAAGCGCGCCGAGCGCCACTTTCTCAAGTTCCTGTCGCTGGTCATGCCCAACGGGTCCATCCCGTTCATCGAGTCGGCCTTTCCGCTGGCGTCGATTCCCACCGAGGACCGCCGCTTCACATATGCCACATCGGTGCGGCTGTCGTCGCTGATGCAGGACGACGGCGCCATTGACATTGAACAGCTCGAGACGGGCGCCGATGCCATTGAGATTGCCATTGACGACATCGACATGATGTACGGCGCGTCGCGTGCTCGGCCGCCTCCGCCCGGTGCAACGCTAGACGTGGAGCGCGCCGCAAAGATCACAAAGGTGTTTGGCACGGTCCGCCGAGATACCGTCATCCCCATCATCTACCATATCCTGCTGCCGTCGCCGGCTAATGCCAACGACTCGGCTGCGGCCCATGCGCTGTACATGGAGTACATCCAGCACGGGCTGCGGCTGGCCTGCGAATACGTCACCATTGACCTCCGACTATCGGCCTACGAAATCGACCACATCACGTCGCACCGCCACAACTCCAAGCTCATTGGCCACTTCACCAGTCCGCCGTCAGCTCCGCCGTCGCAGGCCACCACGTGGCTGGATCCCATGTGGATGGCTCACTACCACCGCGCGCGGCTGCAGGGCTGCAACCTGGTGCGCTTCATCAAGCCCGTAGCCACCATCAAAGACAACTTTGACATCAACCAGCTCAAGTCTAAGGTCGAGTCGCTGGACGGGCCAAAAGTGCCGCTGATTGCCTTCAACTCAGGCAACAGAGGCCGCCATTCGGCCGTCATGAATCACGTGCTGACCAGCGTCGCCACCCAGCCAACCATGGGCTTTGTGCCCGACACGCCGCACCCGCCGTGCCCGCGAATCACGGCCCAGCAGGCCACGCAAGCGCTGTACGCCTCGTTCCTGTTTGACCCCATGAAGCTGTACGTGTTTGGCTCCAACGTCGACTACTCGCTATCGCCCGCCATTCACAACGGCGCGCTCGCCGCCTTGGGCATCCCGCACCACTACCGCCCGCACTCGACGTACAATCTGCGCGGCCTCAAGGAGCTCATCGACGACCCGTACTTTGCCGGCGCCTCGGTCGGCCTGCCGTTCAAGGTTGAAATCATTGCGCTGACGCACTCGCTCAGCCGCCATGCCCGCGCCATTGGTGCCGTCAACACGCTAATTCCCGTGCGCCGCCTCAACCCCGATGGCTCCATCCCCGAAGACGAAACGCTCTTCAACTGCCGCAACCGCGCCGGCCCCGTGCGCGCCCTGTACGGCGACAACACCGACTGGGTCGGTATACGCGCCTGCCTGCGCCGTGGCCTGTCGCCCGCCAATGCCGTGCGGCCCGCCAGCTGCGGCCTGGTGATTGGCGCCGGCGGCATGGCGCGCGCCGCTGTGTACGCCATGCTGCAACTCGGCGTGCAAAACGTCGTAATCCATAACCGCACTTACGCCAACGCGGAGAAGCTCGTTGTGCATTTCTCGCAGCTGCTTCAGCGCGGCGACCTACCGCTGCTGCGCTCGGCAGCCTCAGCCGCCGATGCTGCCGCCGAGACGCACACGCGCTTCCACATCATTGACAAGCTGGCAGACCCGTGGCCGGCCGACTTCCGCAAGCCGACCATGATTGTCGTGTGCATCCCGATCCACAGTATTGGCGACACACCGGCACCGCACTTTGTAGCGCCGGATGCATGGCTGGAGAGCCCGACGGGCGGCGTGCTAGTTGACCTAGGCTACAAGATTCTCGACACGCCCATTCTCAACCAGGTGCGTGCACTGCAGCACAGGGGCTGGGTGCCAATGGACGGGCTGGATCTGCTGCCCGAGCAAGGCTTTGCGCAGTTTGAGTTATTTACGGGCCGGAGAGCGCCGAGGCGACTGATGCGCCGGTTTTGTCTGCAGGCGTATACGGATGAGCAGGGCAGGTCGAATCTGGCAAAGTTGCAGCCGCGATTGAATGACATCCCGGAGCAGGAGCCCTAGGAGAGGATAACTTAATGATTATGACTTGATGTTTTAGAGAGCTTTTCATGTCCCACTTACCCACCCACATAATGAGCCATCATTTTTCCCCTCAGTTTGCTGTTAGGGCGCACCGTGATTCTATAATAAGAATAAACATATGGAAATTAATTGGCACGTACAAGAGAGCTATCTATAGCAGCACAAAGCACAAGACCGCCAAATTCCTTCTGTCAAATTTCATCAGTGCGCCATGCTAGTCTCCTGTCGAGGCAACTCGTCAATCTGTGCAGCATCAAAATCGATAATCATGACACGCTTAGACTTTGAATCACGCACGAGATTTGGCAGACGAAGATCGCCATGCGTAACACCATAGTCAGTTAACGTTTGCACCAGCGGGCTAAAAAGACGCATCAGGTCAGCCTCTTCGTCCAGATAGCCATCATCGCCAACCGCTTCCCCACCATACGACATCAACAAAAATGATTTGATGCCACCTTTGGCTCCCCAGTATATCTGGGAAAGCTCCACCGTACCAAGGAAGACAGGTATAACCACGCCCTGAACGCTTTTCAACCTGTGATAAGCTTCAACTTCATGCGCAAGAACATCCTCGTAGCCCCGCCGCAGGCCCTTTCCCACAAATGTATACCCACAAGGATAGGCAGTGAACTTGACCATCACACAAGTGCACCCACCAATGTCGTCGTACGCTTTGACGCCCAGAGGCCAAAAGGGGGCAAACTGGTTTTCAATGATAGAACACAGCTGAGATTGGGTGATGGGGTGCATAGCATGGCCGTTTTCACAAGGCTGCCCTATTTTTGCCACTGCATTCATGTGATGCTCAAAGTTTGGGTATGCAGCATCAAGCAGGCCACCATTGACAAGCCCAAGAAGGCAATCTTGCGTACAGTAGTCATTGAGAGGACCTTTCGGTGCGCTAGAGAGATTCCGGGCTCCGGCTCTAGACGCACCAGCTCCAGACGCACCAGCTCCAGACGCCCCGGCTCCAGGACCCGGTGGGTCCTTAGAATTAGGATTCGGCTTTGATCCTGCATTGGACGAGTCCGGATTCTTTGCACATGGTTCCTGGCCTGGGTAAAAGTCTGGCCACCGTTTTAATTCACCAGTGTCAACCTTTTCCTGTCCAAAATTTCGGGCGGCTAAGACCATCATGCTGATCAGTTGAGCCACAGGCGTTGCTTGAATTTCTGCTGTGTGTCGGAAAACTTCATCAGAAGAAGGCAGATCGCTGCCATTCGATAGGGATGCAAGACTGCGGGTTTCGTCATGGTGCACAGAAAGATGATATAGCAGCATCCCCGGGTCCTCCGGCTCAAAGTGCAAAAAGAGAGTTACCAACCCACTTGTCAAGCAGCCGTAAAACACATTGTTCTCAACCATGTAGTTGTAGGTTTGGGTTACGGCTTCAGCAATGATTGCGCGTGACGTCTTGACTCCTTCACCAGCAGTGGCAGGCATAGGCAGTTTCGAAATGGCACCAGCGAAAAATCTTGAGCCTGAGGTTGATGCATTTCGCAGTGCCTGCTTCAGTATGTCAGCTGTTAAAAGGTGGGCCTTTTTGCATTCAATAATGAGCAGAGGGAGCTCAAACTGCATATCGTCGAGAGAAACAAAGGCATAGCACACACCATTAGGGTATGCAAGGCGCTGCCGCTGGGTCCGCTTGGTAGGGAGTGACGAGACAGGCGATTTAGGAGCCGACCGCTTTTTCGTAAGTTGAGGGGAGTCGAGCTTCGAGCGGGCCGAGGTGGGTGATTTAGAAGTCGACCGCTTTTTCGTAGGTTGAGAAAAATTGAGCTTCGAGCGGGCCGAGTTTTCCACGGCCACTCTGTGCAGATCGCCTGATTTGCTTGACGACAATGTACTCTGTGACGCTTTCAATGACACTTGGTGGCGGAAAATGGCCGAGGTAATCGAAGTTTTCAGGCGTGGAAGCAGCTTTTTGAACACTGACAAAGCAGTGTGCTCAACGGCAATATTCAAGAAAGATTCGACGTCGCGCTCAGTTTGCAAACTAAGGCCGGCTAACTTCTTGCGGTCCGCTTCCAGATCTGCGATGGAAAATAAACCCGCATCAAACAAGAGGGAGGAGGCTTCTGCGGATGTTCTTTCGTGGAGACCCGGGAAATCTCCCCACGCTCGTAGTTCTCTGGGGTAGAAACGATCCTGAACCCTAGTCGTATCCGAGGATTTAGGCAAATAGTTCTATGGTGTGACAGCGTGGATTTCCTTGTAAAGGAAAGCATAGCATGCATATAGAGAAGTGTAAAATGTCAGGGGATCGTAGCGAGACTGTGTGCACTGTTAGTTTTGAATGTAAGTAACCGAGGAAACGCACAGCAACATACAAGTTTATTTGTCAAAACCAGTTTTTCTTCTGTCAAAACCAGTTTTTCTTCTGTCAAAACCAGTATTTCTTCTGTCAAAACCAGTTTTTCTTCTGTCAAAACCTGTTTTTCTTCTGTCAAAACCTGTTTTTCTTTTTCAAGTTCAGCGATCCGAGCGCGTAGAGCCGCCTCGAGCTCCGATTGAGAGGACATTGATGCTGACCGATAAAAAATAACACTGGTGACGTATAAGACGAGATGCAGCAAGTAAGTACTTAGTAGTAATATGATGGAAACAAAATAAAGACGTACTTGAGTATTTACTGCTATATTTAGTGCCGTTGTGTCAGGGGGACAAAATCGGAAGGATGGGAAGGATGGCGCATCAGGTCACATGACAGACACATTGGAACGATGGCAAAATACACGTGACGAAGGGCTCTTGCTGCCTGTCTAAGATTTTGCAACATTTCAGCCTAGTACACGTAGTAGTAGTAGTAGTAGTACTAAGTAGTAGTAGTAGTACATATAGTATTAGTAGTAGTAGTAGTACATATAGTATTAGTAGTAGTAGTAGTACATATGTACATATATAGTACGGAGTAGTAGTAGTAGTAGTAGTAGTAGTAGTAGTAGTTCGTAAGGAATATTGTGGGGTCATGTCTAGGATGTGCACACACATCACAACAACTATGCTCTGTAAGCTGACGGAATATCCCCGACCAAATATAGTCTACCGATACGGAATATATTGTATTGGAAAGCGGTTAGATAAACTTTCACTCTTAGATGCTCTAATAGATTTTTCTGCTCTGATATATGCTTGAGTGTTTCCACATAAGCATCTTAGCAATTTGAGGTCCTCTTTTCTATACGTCAAATTTCAATAGTGGCGCTGTATCTTCATGCTTACTTAAATACTAGCAGGGCGTTGGTCAGCTTGTAAAAATAATTAACCAGCGCAATAACAACTGTTCTGTTGAAATCAAAGAAGTTTGTTTATTGGTAGTGGTTGTGGAGATGAAAATTTCTTCTTCTTCACATCTTATTTTCGTTTTGTTCAACCTAGTCTACTTGAAATTTCGTCTCGTCACGCCGTAGATTCATGCTCAAAGCCATAAACCGCTCAAACTTGATAAAGCCTGCCTTGAAAACTCAAAGTCGCCATTTTCTCTAATAAAACCCCCTACCCTGGTCCTTTATGGTGCGCAGCAGACGACCCAGCGGCGTCCAATCGCCTATAAAGTCTGGTCTCCTCAGCGATGACGACGCCACCTCCGTCGCCAGAAACCCGCGTCTTTTTACTCCAACTCTTCTCTCCAGTCCCGCGAGCCGCTCAACCACCTGGGGCAGCATAAATGACGGCACCAACGGCAGCAGCATCCTGTGCTACACATGCCGCAAATGGGTGTGCGATGAGCTGCCGCGCAAGACAAAGCTGCGCCTAAAAGACATTGAGCACCGCCGCCGCGATGGCGGGTGTACAGGCTGTGCATTCCTGCTAGATGCCCTGACAGACTTGGCAAACGAGGATACCAGCGAGGGGGGTCGCCTGGGCGAGAAACATTCCTTGTTTATCTGCAGTGCGCCGTCGTTTCGGGAGACGGCAGTCCTCGCCTCGGATAATACAACCATCTCCGCCTGGAAAATGGTCTATGTGAGCTTCTACAGCTCCATGGCAGATTTCATGCGGCTGGGGTTTCAGGCCATCTACTCGAATGAGCTGCCGCCTGTCTTTTTGGATATCAAGCCGTGGTCAGAGGAGTACTTTAATGTGTCGCTTCTGCGGCGGTGGACAACCATCTGTGCCACACAGCATAAAAGATGCCAGTTCCCTGACAAGAGTGAGAGTGAGTATTTTTGGCACGCACGCACGCACGCACGCAGCTAAGTACATTAGGACTGACAGGGAAACAAGGCACGCTACCACCGCACTTTCGTTTGATCGACATTAAACAAAAATGTATCCGCGAGAGCTCTAGCTTCTTTGCTGGAAAGTATGTTGCTCTGAGTTATATGTGGGCAGAGTCGTCGGCATTGACCTGTTCTGACCCCAATATATGCACCATGTTGACCCGGGAGAATGTAAGCCAGCTCTCAACGCCCGGTGCGCTTATACACGCTGCTATTCCCGAAATATTACGAGAAGCTATACGTCTATGTGCCCAGCTTGGCCAAGACTATCTCTGGGTTGATCGGCTGTGCATCGTCCAGAACGACAGCTTCAAGAAGGTGGCGCAAATCAAGGCCATGGATGTCATCTACGAAAACGCCAAGCTCACCATGATTCTCGCCCTCAACGACCGCGAAGCTATCCACATCCCCGGCTTCTCGCACAAAGCTCCCCGCGCATCAAGTGTCCGCTTTCGGCGCCAGAAAACAACGCCCACCCATACCCGCGACTCCGCCGACCGCTCCGCCACAACACTTGAGGGAACTGTGTCCATGTCGCAGTGGGACAAGCGCGGGTGGACGTTTCAGGAGAAGCTCTTTTCTCTACGTCGCTTGTACATTACAAACTACGAAGTCTTTTTTGAGTGTAGCCAGTGCGTGGCTTGCGAGCACCACACATGGGCTACACAGAAGACTACAGCCCATACGCACCACGACGGCAAACCCCCGAGCTTTGATGACGACGACAAGCCATGCGATCCGCACAATTTCCTGCGCACATTTGGCCTACGCAAGAACAACCGCCAGTCTCCCGCGTGCTCATTCTTCAAGAAAGAGCCGCATCTCTCGGAATACGGCGCCCTCGTACAAGAATACTCCCCCCGCCAGCTCACCCAGGCAGCAGACGTGCTCTCCGCTTTTGCCGGCGTAACCAGCCGCTTCGCGCGCAGCTGGGACACGGCCTTTATCTTTGGCCTACCCGAGCGGTATCTGATCCAGGCGCTCTTCTGGGTGTACAACGAGCCAGCCACGGGTCCTGAATTAGAGGCCATCCCGTCGTGGAGCTGGGCGCGGTTTCCCTCGCGCAAGGTATCGTATGCACACGTGCAATTCCGTCTGGACAAGACATGGACGCCCGGCCCGTTCAGCATGCACGACGCCGAGGACTTGAGTGTGGAGGCGCGCGCCGTGTCAGTGACGCGCGTGAACCCGCTGCGCGATTTGTTTGTCAAGCAGCCGTCCAAGAAGATGCGCAAGTATCCCGAGTTTGCGCACAAACTGCCCTGCTGGCACCTGGGCCGCTGCATGAGTCTGCCATGCACTGCCTACAGCGACAAGGCGCGCGTGGAAGCGCTGGTGCGGCCGTCGGCACTAATGTTTAATGCACTGGTGCTCACTGTGTTTCCCAAGGACGGAAAATGTGACGACGTGACGAGCTCGGACGGCCTGCAGTTTACAAACATTGACGGCAAGGGCATGGCGCGGCTGTTTCTGGATGCGTTTGGCATCGAGGATAGCATATACATGCTTAAAGACGTGTATGAGTTAGTGGCGCTGTCAAACGACCATGTGCTGTGCGTGGAGCGAGTGGAGGGCGCGAATCACGTGGTGCGACGGATAGGGTTTTGTCATATCACAACGCTGATTGCGGATTGGATGCTCAGAGAGAATGTGCCGCACTGGGAGACACTAGTACTTGTGTGAATAAGCAAAAGTAGTGCGATCGATGCTGGTAAATAGATTGTTTACTTGCTGTCCGTCGGTCTGTCCGTTTGTGGTATCAGTTCTATATACAAATCCCTCTCTATCTATTTACGACCGCGCTGCCTCCGGAGCCGCCGCACTCTCCATTGTACACTGCCACAGTAATCTCTTTTCGTTCTCTAGATTGCCGGTGATGGAGTGCCACACGCCCTTGTTGTGGAACACGACCAAATCGCCCTCATCCCATGCATGCGCATAGATGTATTCGGGCCGCACCGTCTTCTTCATCAACGAGCGAATCTTTTCGCGCACCTCCTTGATATCAATAATCTCCGTGACCGCTCCGGTCTTGGGATCCGTCGTCCGCAGCGCATACACGCAGCAGCCGACAATCTGCAGCAGTGGCTGATCCTTGCCGCTCGGGTGCTTCCACACCATGGGATGGGTCTGCGAGTCGGCCCACGTCCACTCGTGCAGCTCGTCCAACGGGCGTTCGCGGCCAGCACTGGAAATAGTCAGGCCATCGGATGTGGCGCGGCAGTCGCGGATCCACTCGTAGGCGCGGGGGGCGTATTGTACGGTAGTGTTGAGGGCCCATTCTTGTTCTTCGGGACTGAGGTTTTCAAAGGCACGGCTGCCCGAGATGACTTTGTAAGGGGGGAGGAGGGGGGGAGGGGGTTAGTTAGACTTGGAGTAGCAAACCAGGACAGGGCAGACACAGAGAGAAAAGAATGACGTACAGGCTGTGGCACCAGGCGCCATGGACAGTTCGGCGCCGTCTTCGAAAACAACGCGCTGGTTGGCACTCTTAGGGATCACCAAGCCATGGATCAACGTGACCCGGCCAGGCAGCCGGCGGTGCAACGGCATGTCCATGTGCCAGCGGTAGAAGCGGGTCTGGCCATCGGCCATCTGCTCTGGCGTCAGGGGCTCAGCATGGAACTCTTTTTGGTTCTATCTTTAGTTAGCACTTTCTCTCTCTTTCTCTCTCTCTCTCTCACACACACACAAATGATCCGAGTAATGCTAAGAGAATGCCCAGACAAACTTACCACGTGATGCAGATCCAACTCGGAAAAGCCCTCGTAATTCTCAAACTTGCCGCTACCGAGGATACTCACCATGGGCGCGCGGGGAATGCGGTCGCCACCATTGGCTGAGAGGATGTTATCCTTATCCTTGACCATTTTCTCGCCAGCCGAATGCGTGTTCTTGATTTTATCGTCCCAGACGCCAGCCAGGGCGGGAAGCACGTTGGGATGGATACCCATTTGCTTCTTGAAGACGAGTACTGAGTGTGTCCACAAGGCGTCTTGTAGGAGTTCCTTGTCGGAGGCATCGAGGACGGCGGGGTCGAGAAGTTCTAGAGGGGTGGAGTCGGGAGAAGAAGCATCGGAGGAGGAATACGACGAGCGCACGTAGACTTCGGCGCCGATCCGGGAGTCTTTTTGGAGCGAGGCCGGCAACGGCCGGACCTCAAAGTGCGTGGAGCGGAGATATGTGGTTGCCGGCATTGTGGACTGCATGTAAGTATGTGTTGATTATGTTTTGTAGTTTCTGGCGTTGCAGTGTCGTCAAGCAAGGGGCGATAGAAGCAAAAAAAGAAAAAAGAAAAAAGAAGGGATATTTGCTTTTTTTTTCTGGTGCAAGGGCTGTATTAAAGGATAACCAAAAGAAGAAATCCGACGATACAAAAAGAATAATGATAACAAGGAAAAGTCGGGTAATAAGAGAGGATAAAAAGCGGCTTTGTTCAGACTTATATAAAAGAAAGAACAACCAGTGAGGCTAGCAAAGCAAAGTTGTTTTTTATTACTTACTCTCTGGTTTATTATTATCCGCCCGGTCTACACTGGGCTCGGCCGCCTTGTCTTGTTTGATATGTACTTAAGTACTTTCATTAACATTACCATAAACAAGCGTGCAAGTGGGCTCGTGGGTTCGCAAGAAACTCGCGCGAAGCTTGTTACCATTGCGTCATGCGAACTCTTTTCTCAACTCTGGTTTAGAGGGAGAAAAAAAAAAAAAAAAAAAAAAAAAAAAAAAAAAAAAAAAAAAAAGAGAAAAGAACAGGCGTATGCGCTGTAGATCCTGTGGTCTGATGGGCTTGTTCTGTCTCTTCTCTAATGGGCCTGAGCAAGAAGCCAAAGCGTTGTTGATCTATTTACTTACTTTTGCTAAACCAACAGAAAGAAAGAAGAAAAAGAGCCCCCGTCGGGATATTCCCTGCTTCGTTTTGCGAAAGGCCCCCGTTTTTTTTTTCGTTTTTTTTTTTTCTGCAGTGACGGAGCTGGCGAGATTTTTTTTTTT
>LKBB01000140.1:2066-55620 GCA_001513885.1 Thielaviopsis musarum
GGGGGGGGGGGGGAAGTTAGCTTGGATTAGAGAAATGGGAGATGCAGAAACTTACCATGCATTCGTGCGAGTCAGCGTCAAGACTGAGCGCTGGGTGGGACAGCGCAACCACTCCAATCACCAGCGAGGATATGCGCATGGTGGCTGTGTTGCTGTTGCTGCTAGAGCGAGCTAGATCGGTCGCAAAAGGACAGCAATTAAGGATTGTAATAGCTCGCTTTGTGCTGCAGTTCGATCAAAGCACAAGCTGTGGATATCGATACTGAGGAATACGGGCCGGACAATATAAGAATATAAGAGGAAAAGAAATTAAAACAATATGACCTAAGCTGCGCGCAAAGTAGGAGAAAAAAAGAAATCAAAAGCAGAAAAAGAAAAACGGCACCAATGACGTTCGTTTTTATCGGCGTCAGAAAAGAAGCTAGAAAAAAAAATAATGTAAGAAAAACAAGCCGCTTTGCCCGGTTTGGAAGCTGAATAAAGAGAAAACGAAAGTCAAAAGAATGAAAGTTGACACGTTTGGCGACAGGAAAAAAAATTAAAATAGGAAAAAAGAAGTAACAAAGAAAGAAAGAACTGGTCCAGCAGCCCACTTATTGTAGCCGTTTATTCAGAGGAAGGAGCGTCGTCTAAATCAAATCGTATCGTAAGATGGTGATGGATGATGCGGTAGGAACACAGAAAAAATGGGAAAGACCAGTACCTGGCCACTTTACTTTGGGGGGGGGACAGGCCGACTTTATATATATACTACTTAATATCAGGATGTACTACTTGTACCTCGAGTCGAAAGGATACACCGGGCGCAAAGTGGGCAGATCGCCAGCCAGCAGCCAGCCAGCCAGCCAAGTCCCCGGACTTAATGCTGATATTGTCTGAGAAATCGTTCCAGAATCGTGTGTCCCCCCGTTAGCAAGCTACGCTACATTTCGGACACTAATATCCAACCAACCAAGCCAGGTTCAAGTCTTGTTCCCCAAACAAAACACACTGCAAATGAGTACCAGGTACCTGCAGCGACTGTGCGCCACGCTGCTACACACCAAGTACTCTCTACTTGGCTCATTGACCTACAGCTTTCTTCTTTTTTGCTATTTCCCGTCCTGTTAAAACAAACGCCACTCTTGGCAGGGTCATCGCCTATACTATGTACTTTCTTTTAATCAAGTTTATTAAGGTCCCTGTTAGTACTTGTACATGTTTAAACTCAACTGCACGCCATGGGAACTTCCAGCGCAGCGCAGGTGGCATGATTTTATTTCGTATTCCAAACTTGACCACCCGATAAACGACAACACCAATGCCGAAATGCAGGGACAGAAATCATCAAAAACAACCGTCTGCTCTTTTTCTGCTCTTTTCTGCCCTGTGGGCTACAGGTCAGGTAGATCCGAGTCTTATGCGCTGATGCTGATCGGGCCCTAGAAACATCTAGAATAATGAGCCGCAAAGGGCTTAGAGGACAGATTTATTTACTGTGTTTTGTGCTCTACTCATTACTAATTACATTTTTGTGACTATTCACTCCGAGGCCTCCATAAGCTTTCCTTGTAATGTTTATGTTTCTGCCTAGATTGGAAGCCAACGTGGAGTTATACAAGGGTTATCAGGGTTTTTTGTCCACTAACAAAACAACACAGGCTTCATGCGCTTAAGGCACAGACTTTTGCTAATACTTTAGCTTAACATCTGAGTTCTGAGTTCTTCTAAAACACCAACAAAGAACCTGATACTACTGTTTTTTTTAAGATCCTCAAGACTCCGAGTACTTCGTATATCCACTGCTCTAGTCACTAACCTCCTAGACCGCTCAGTCTGTTTCAACCCGTTGTCCCCTCTTCTAAACCGTCATGGAGCTGTAGTGCGTTCACAGCTACCGTACAGTACTACTACTTCGTTCCTTGATGAAACAAAAACCAGGCCCACTGACTTTGTCGCTCTAACAAGACCCCTGCTTGTTAAAGAAGCGCCAAAGTCCTTCTTTTGTTCTACCCCTATGACGAGCGAAAAATGTGCATGTCTTCCCTTGCCTTTGGTGCGTGATCGACGGCGCTGAAACCAACCCTCAAAAGTTACTCTCAACTTCACATATTTCATAGCTCATAATCTCCTCGCACTTTTAACAAGAAGCGCTCAGTGATACTCTAAAGTTGTACGTGAAACTTGTTTCTCATTGACCTTGCTTGCGGGTTGCCATCACGAACAATTAGCATGTAGCAAACAGAAACATAGAAACATTTCATACTTGAGACTTGCTATTGGCACGCAGCATCCCGTTGCTGCAGGCGTCCTATAACAGGTTCGATTTAATAGCCCTGAAGATCGCGTAGCTTGGCTGAAGCTTGCATGCCGGATTGCAAGAGCTATAGCTCACAAATATAATACCATTTTTCTTAGACTATGCTGTGGGGTGTACTTTGTAGTGTACTACTAGTAGTAGTTGATCGCTTACATGCAACCGACTCGCTGGCTGTTGTCAAACCTTGACATCCCACCACGAAGCTATGCGATCTGTTGTTCGGGCGAACTTCGCAACTATTCGATTTAGTTCCTCTCATATTAAGAAGGTCAGAAGCTGCTCTTCACAGAAAGCAGAGAGGGTTACATCCATGACCAGCTGTATCACGTTGCCTCATGTAAACTTCAACATGACATCGATTGCCATGTTCCCAACAGATTCACGACTCCGCAGTACTGCAACGCCAGATTTGTTTGTAATTTTTGTAGATTTTTTTGGAGAAGCATTTAATGTAAACTGTATGTGTCGTCGATGATTATTAAGGCTGGAAGTTGATGGGGCGCCTAATGCAAGAAAGGAGATGGTTAGCCAAAGTCCAATAGACTATATGTATATATGTACTGGGGCAGCTGTCAGACTGGCAGACCGCACCTCGTTATCAGCACATCGTGTGCTGGCACTGGCTGCTGGTACTAGGATCTCGGGTATAGGCTCTCTGCGATAGTGAGCATCACTTACTTGAATAGCAGAATATGCGGTTCTGGCTCGTGCACCTCGTAGTGCTCCCATCCAAGACTCTGTTGTACACCGGACCGTTAGTTTGTGCTTCAGACAAGGCAAGGCGCATGTGGCGCAGGCGCGGGCGTGGGCGTGGGCGCAGATGCAGGCGCAGATACAGATACAGGAAAAGATGCAGCAGCTGCAGCTGGCGCTGACGCCAACGTATCGGAATGCCGTACCTGAGTAATGCCAATCGACCGCCACTCTTCCTCCCATAGAAGCTTGAGGGTTCCTGTTCTCGAGTCACGATAATCTTCGGGGATAGCGTTGAGCATCGCTTTGGGGATCTGGACATGGCGGTATTCGTACTCGTCGTCGGAGTACCTAGCATAACACAACAGAAGTTAGCAGGTAGCTCAAAGCTTCAGATTGGCTGCTGGCCATAAGAAGCCCAAAGGGGGGTCGCCGACGTACCGGGCAGAGTAAATGATGTGCTCAACATATTCATCCAAGTTTGCCCGCTCAGCATCCGACAGGACGCGCGGAATCTTGTTGCGCCGAGAGGTGTCGATTCCCAGAGGCATGGCGGACGATTGCGAAATTAATAGCTAGAAAAAAAAGATGGCGTATTTTTTTTTGGCGGGGACGGGGGGTTTTTTTTCTTCTTCGAGCTGTAGTTCAATGAAGTGCGTCGAGAGGTAATGAAGGTGATTGATTGGACAGCGGCTGCAGGACAGGCGCAAAGTTAAGCAAAGAGTTGAAAGCGGTTGTGTGATATTAATTTAATTTAATTCGATTTGATTTGGGTTGGATTGAGGTGGGTTGGTTTGGTTAAATTTGATGGTGGGGGAGTTTGAGAGCCGAGCGGCAGGAGGAGAAAGAATAGAAATAACTGGGATTAAGCAATAAGAAAACAAGGAAAAAAAAAATAGCAAGACAAGCGCTATAAGAAAAAGAACAATTGACAGGAACGTAAAACTACACCGCTGAAAATATTATAGGGCGAGACGAGACCTGGGAAGGCGGTGAGTTTATATTAAAAAGAAAAGCCAGTTAACTACGGAGTAGAGACAACGACGAAAAATAGGAAATGGAATGGCTACGAGGGTTGGGCCAATATTATGCACAATGACGAGGAGAAAGAAGAAACCCAAGCCGGGAAGAAAGCTCGAGAAGGGTCGAATTCTAGATTCCAGGGCTAAAGTGGCTTTCAGGCGGTGTTAATTGATACGGCACCGCTACTGCCACTTTTATATGCCGAGAGGAACATATTCCGAGTCTATAAGGGAACTCAGAAAGATGAGGCAGTGTGTATGAAAGCTACAGATGGAAGATTCTGGATAAAATCTGCCCTGAATGAATTAGCTATCTTGGTCTCCTGCGTTGGCGTCATCCTGAGAATCTCCTGGCTGCCGCAGCCGTTGAAGCCTTTGCATAAACGGTCACGTGATAGCAAACGAATAACCCTTGTGTGCCCATCCATCGAGTAGCAGGTGTGAGTACCTGAGAGTACTTGACTCACAGCACTAAAAGTTGGCCTGCCAAAGAGTAGCCTTCAAGTAGCCCTCAATCAGGATCGCGACAGGCGAACAGCAAACCCTCAAGCCTGCAGACGCTAAATCCACTTTTATCGTCCACCTTTGTTCCTCACTTTACCCTCTAAAGCTCCACCACGCTACCTTTACAGAAGACTCTGAAGCCCGCTGAAGCTGAAGCTGAAGCGCAATCGCATCGCATCGCCGCCCGAAACCGAAAGTGAAACGGTCCGGCATCTTCAACCGCATTGTCCGGTCTATCCACCGAGATTTTTTTTTTTTCATTGTGTTTTATTTTCTTGACCAATTATTATATCTTTCTGCCCATTGCACATTTTTCCATCACAAATTTCTGTCTACTGTTTCATCAGCTACTGTATATTTTTTTTTTCAAGCCCTTCATTGCATGCTTTTTTTTTCAGCCTTGTCGCGTTGTTCTTCGCCGCATTTTATTCTGCAGTCCGGCGCAAAAAAAAAAAAAACCAGTCGCATCACAGCGCGTCATTGACGTTTTTTTTAGAGGGGCATTTTTTATCGCGATCCTTTTTTAATAGTGCCTGGCACATCTGCACATTGACTCGCTGCCAATTCAGCGGCATTTTCTCACGCGTTTTTTATACTGCACACATTTCGGCATTATCACAGCGTTGTTTAACAGGCGCGTTGTTCCGGATTAAAGCCCGTAACTCGGTTTAAAAGCTGCTACAGACTAGTCGTGGGTTCAATTTGCGAGTGGCCCAGATTGCCGATACATCCATTCCAGCATAAGAAGCACAATGGACGGCCTCAAGGTATGTGCATGCATGCATGGATGGCATCTCACCTCACCTCACTGTGTTGTCCTGTTTGTTATTTTATCTTATGATGAACCGGCCATATCCACCAGCCAGCCGCTATTGCCGCCCGTAGCCGCCGCTTACTTACACATACATGTGCACTAGGCCATTGCTGCCCAGGGTGAAAGCCCTGAGATCACCACCGAAGCCGGTCTTAGATGTCTGGCTGCCATTCGTAAGACAGCCGACAAGTCGTAAGTTATTGTGATTCTCAGTGGCTGTATTGTTTGTTTTCTTTGTTTGCTTATATGTCTGGAACTACTAACACTGTCCCACATCTAGTGGTCGTATTGTCTGCACCATTTTTGAAACGCTTCCGCCCCGCGACCGCAAAAATGCAGACTACTACAAGCGAACGCGTCTACCCATTTCATTGGAAACCATTGAAAAGAGACTGCAGACTGGAAATTACGACAACATGACACAGGTCGAAAGCGATCTGAAGCGCATGGTGCAAAACGCCAAGGAGCAGAGCCCCAAAAAGTCACAGGCCTTTGAGGATGCCGAGCGCGTGCGCAAGGCTGTCAGCAACTACATGGTTAAGCACAACCCGGCCTATCTAGACCCCAACTACTCGGCATTTTCTACGCCGTTTCCGAACAGCGACGACGAGGAAATGGCCGATGCAAACGACGAGAACCCCGAAGACGACGATGACGATGACGATGACGACGACAACGACGCCGACGATGACGATGCCGCAGACGACGACAAGATGGACGTGGATGAGGACACCGAGAACAACAATGCCGAAGCCAAGGACGACAATAGTGAGGGCGCTGCCGAGGAAGATGCCGACGATAGTGCCCTGCCAAAGAGACGTGGTCGTCGACCGAGGGTATCGACTGCTGCTCCTGCTGTCGCACCGGCCCCCTCAGCGTCCAGCACGCGCCACTCTACTCGAGTGTCGGCATCAACGCCCACGCCATCTGTTGGCCGCAAGGCTTCTCTCTCGTCGACGCCGCAGGCTACCAAGAAGACGGACGATGAGCTGATAAGCCTGACGTCGTACAAGGGCTTGACGTTCCAGGAGGCGCAGGAGAAGATTGTTGAGGAGCTGCTGCGCAAGGAGGAAGAGGGCTACGACGGGCCGTACTTTGAGGCCTTTATCAATTTGCCGACACGCGAGCTCAAGGACTACTACCAAGTCATTGCCGAGCCGCTGTCGCTGCGCAAGTTCAAGAAGAACGTGGTGGGCTTCCAGTCGAAAAAGCTTATTACTGGCATCACGCCGTACCGCACGTGGAAGGCCTTTGAGGAAAAGGCTAGCCTGCTGTGGGAGAATGCTTATTACTACAACGAAGAGGGCAGTGACATATACGGTCTTGCCAAGGAGCTTGAGGTGAGATTTCCAGGACACTATTTGTCAGTGAGTACACAGCTAACCATCTACTACGTACAGGCTTTCTTCACGAAGCACATCAGGGACGCCAAAGCCCACGTCGCCGAACCCACGCCGGCCCTCCCATCCACCAAAGTAATCATCAAGTCACGAGCCGCCACCACTGCCCCTCCGTCCAAAATTATCCTGCATGCCGGCCGCAACCGCCGCGACGACACCTCTGAAGAGCCGTCGTCGCAAAAAGCAAAGGACCAAACCGCCAAGAGCACGCCGACCATTGTGTCCGCACGCGACAAGAGTAAAGCCAAGACGACAACGACGGCTACTGCTAGTCCTGCGCCCGAGAGCGCGGCTGTTGACGGGGACAACGACGACCACGAGGAGGAGGATGAGGTGGAGCAAGAGGCTGCGCAGGCTGCGGTGGTGGAGAAGAAGGAGGACGCGGATGAGAACACGGCGAGCGTGCAGCAGGCCGAGAAGGTCGAGGACGAGGCTACGCCCGAGCCAGAGGTTGAGGAGCCGCCAGCCAAGAGACTGAAACCCGTGACGCACACGCGGTACGCTGGGCGGAGTAAGTTTGCTTATTCCTTTTCCCAGACAAGAATTCCTCCAAACAAGAAGGATACCTGTGCTAACAGCAAAAACTGCAGCCACCGCCGACGCCATCCTCCAGAAAGTTGCCTTCCAGACCATCAACGTGCACAACAAGCCGCACCAGCTGCTCATCAGCGCGCACGCGACCGAGATGCGCCAACACCACAGCTACCACCTCGACGGCACGTTTCTCAACCAAAAGATGCGCATTGTGCCGACCACGCCGCCGAGGCTCTTTGAGAATCGCTTTGTGCGCTTTTACGTTACGGCCGACAAGGTGCCGCTGGAGCCGTCCAACTATGCCGCCGAGCCGGATAAGTTCTACTTTGAAACGATTCTGCACCGCGGCGTGAATACCATGGAGGTGCACTATATTGCGGGGCCGCCCGAGGGCACCGAGCTGCCGGATGAGGCGCGGTATGAGGTGGAGGTGATTACAGCGAGTTTTAATGTGTACCCCGGGTTTTAGGCGGGGAGTGGAAGAGGAGGGGGTTTGATATATGTTTGTTGTCTTGGGCTTTCTATTCGTTGATTACTTGCTTTTTTGCTGTTTCTGTTTTGTTCTTATAGCCACTGTTATTTTAAACAGAGGTGGCCTGGCGTTTGTGTCGTTGTTTGACTTTGCTGTGCTTAGTTTAGTTTATTGTACTGTATTGCTTGCGTTTAAATTTATCTGTTTTTAATCTGCATATCCTCTTTCTCGTCTTCTGCAGTGACTACACAATGTCAAAGTAGACCTTGACTTCCACCTCGTTGGCCCAGCCGCTGCGCAGCTGCATTTCCTCCCAGGCCATTTCGACGTCAATCTCGAGAATCCGCGGGTCAATCTTGTTAATGGATACGGCTTTGGGGGGAATGACTTGGCCCATTATGGTGACCATGAAGTTTTTGTCAATGGTCATCTTGGGGAGGCTTGAGATGTAGATGCCTAGTAAGTCGTTAGTGTGAAGATATTCCTACACCGGCCGCTAGACTTACCAAGAATTCCGAGTGCCTTGACATAAGTGTCAATGTATACTCGGCCACCCGTCTCCACCTGCGAGATACTATTCCCAACAATGGCCGCAGCCCCCGTCATCTTGCCGATAAGACCAAGCGTAGCCACACTAATCTTGTCCTCAGCCTTGCCCTTGAACGAAGTGAGCTTGTAGGCGGTGAAGATCTCGTAGCCACGAACACCCAGTGACACCCCAAACAGAGATTTCGATGAGTTAGGACTCATAATAGCCGACGTCTTGCCAGTTGTATACCCGCGGACAATGAATTCAACTGTCGAAGAAGATGGAATTCCAGAAAAGGAGGTCAAGTGGATAATCTCAGTCAGGGGGCGGGATGAGACGTTAAAGACCCCCATGATTGGGAAGCCAGTGGTTCCACCTAAACACAGAGTTAGTAAAAGCATAATGCTGGATATTGAAAGACTTACCGTGGTAGCTGATGATCTTGAGTAGCACATCATCATGATAGCCAACATACGGATCTGCCGCCCGCGCAGTAACTGACGGCCGCAGAACAACTGTCCGTCCACGGACCGTCTCGCCCGTCATCTGCTTAATTAGACCGATATTATACTCACCTGGCGCATCCGTGATATACACAGGTCCGCCACTCACACAACGCGCCGCCGCATGAAACGCGGAATACTCGTGAACAGTCTGAAACATATCCCAGTCCGGAACGACGTTCAGATGGTGACTCAGCAGACTGTTGTACGCATTCGCCCAGACATGCCACGGATGCGACGCCGGTACGTGCGGGAAGAAGTCATCCGAATTTCGCGCCACGACGGGGGGCTTGTTCCGGGGCAGTTGTGAGTGGAAGATGATTTGGGGAGTTTGCGACATGCATGAAATCACCTTGTTGGTGAACCAGCGCAGAGAGGCAAGTGACCAGGCATCTTGGTAAGCTGGGCCGAGAGTGCGTCGGTGTTCGGCGCTGACAAAAGTGTCGAAAGTGTATTGGCCGTCTGTCTTCACGCCATCAATACCACATGATGAGAGGAAGCCGTAAAAGTCGTTGTAGAAGCGGCCGACATCTTCAGCTGAGACGGCGTGCATTAAACCGCCCATAGAATCACGGCGTTGCGTCTCAATGGTTTTGTATTTTTGGCCAATCTCACCGCCAGGGTCGACGCCTCCCCAGTAGCCTACAAGTATTAGTTAGCAGAGAAGCAAAAGATACAGCAGGAAGTATTACCAAACAAAGCATGCCAAACGGCAACATGCTTGATGTTTTGATGCTTGGATTTGATAGTGGCAATGGTCTTCTTCAGACCCTCAGGAAAGGCAGAAGCGAGAGCCTCAAAGCGAGTCATGGGGAAGTGTGTTTGTCCGTCGCCCGAGCGATCAATGGACTGCCAGTTGTCGTCGATTATCAGAGTCGAAATCTTGATGTTGCTTGAGGTCAGTTGGTCAAGAGCATCGTAGATTTTCTGGTCCGTTAATTGCTGGCCGAGGGAGTTCCATGTACCTATCTGGATTAGCGAAGGCCATTTCTTGAGATCGAACTAGACCTACAGTAACCAAGCCCATCGTACCAGGCCTCGTTCCACATGGCCTTGACTCCATCTGACGACTCTTCCACCGGCTCTTCAGCTGCTTCTGGGTCAGTTTCTTGGCTTTGAACAAAGGATCTTGCTTCATAAACGGCTGCTGCAATGGCATTTTCAACATGCTCACTGGCTGCCACAATAAGGGTGGAATTCTCCGTAGTAGTTCCATCGTTCCGGGCCTGCTCACTGTTAGTATCTCTTGGCCATGTATCAAATAAAGAGCTCACATAAAACGCTAAGCCACCGTTCTCACTCGGCTTGATGAATGTATTGACGTCGTTGGCTCCGCTCACTGCTAGAGCGACCAGGTGTAGCCCCTCTGAGCTCATGAATGAAGCCATTATGACTGACTTGTCCGTATCAAACTTATCCTTGCCATGAACAGGGCACAGCCAGGGTTCCCACGCCCGGGCAAGACCAAACCATCTGTCACCATGTTAGACCATGGGGTACATAAGCGGGCTCAAAGCACTCACCTAACATATCCATTCCACGGTACTCCAACATTGGTTCCTTGAAAGTCAGACATGTCTGCCTCGCTAGAAATCGGCACTTCCACCCTCCATACATTCGTTCTCGGCGACTGGCTAACACGTGAACGCACATTCAAAACTGGATTAAGACCAATAATGATATCCCCGAGACCGACTGGAATTTCCGAGGCCCGTGGGCTCGGCACAATCACAGTTCCATCGCCGATCCCAGACTCGCTCCGGACCCACATCCAGTGCCGATCGGTGCTGGACCGGTACTTGAGGGTGAATCGAAAAGACTTGACAAACTTTACGGTATGAGAAAAGTACACATGATCACGAGATGAAGAGTCACTGTGCAAAAAGACAGAAGAAGAATCAGAAGCAGGCGTTAGCGGTGTCTCGCGCCAGACATTGTCACTCCCAATGTTGCTCCAGAGTGAGACTTCCCAGGCTTCATTGACTGTGGAGCGAGAAGTCTCAAGCACGGCCGTGATGGTCAAATCGCCCGCGGCAATACGAGTCGTCTGGGCGAGCGGCGGATAGCTGGCAACTTGGACGCGGATGTCATGGTCCGGAGACGAGGCTGGCGGGGCAATATAGTGCTTGTAGTAAGCCTGATGCTCGGCGCCTTGGATCACGAGATCAGCATCGGCGGTCATGTTGGGCAAGGCTCAGGCGGGCTTCGTTGGATGAAAATCGATGGATGTATTTATTGATTGAGATATCTGCAGTGTTGATGAAAGGGGGAGAAATGGCGATACAAAGCAAATTCTAATGCGACCTCAAAAGGCGGAGCTCCAAATTCAAGTTAGGCAGCTTCTCCAAATGTCGTCAGCCACAAATGAGCCAATGCAACCAATACAGTAGCTACTACACTACAGCAGATTTAAAAATTCATAAATGCAGCAGCGTGACTTGCATTATATGTAGTACTTATGTCTAGGGACAAAACATCATAATCCTCCATTGGTGATATCATTGCTGCATCTTATCGCCCAATGGAACCGCAGGTGAATTGCTGATGCTACTGAGCCAATGAAAGCGAGGCTAAATCCACCAGGCCGCTATTTCGGCCGCTATTTATGCTTGGTCTGGCCAGTCAAAAAAAACAAAACTAAAAATTTAAGAGATGCATAATGAGTTTGACAGGGGCCAAAAAGCGACCCCCTCCAAAAAAAAAAATACTCTCCAGCATTAATTTTCCAATGGCATTTCCCTTTCGAGAACAACTTAACAAAAAAAAATCGGCAGAGTGTCAACCAGCTGACGCCGGCTGAGAAGGAAGCCAAATTGACATCGATAGTGCGGGGCGGGCACTATTCTTTTCAAATGCTGCGCCATTGATTGGCTACGCCACAAGGCGCCACAGTTCAGTATGGCTCGGAGCAGGTCGGAAGATTGTGTGTTTGTAGCAGTGTTTTTGAGAATTTCCTGGCCTGGGAAGCAAGGCAGCGAAAAAAGCACCTCAATCCAAGCTTGGCCGTGGAACCATTGCAGAAAATCACATCAACAAACCACTCACTGTGTGTGTCTGTCTAATTTTTTTTTTGGTAGAGAGAGTTTTTTGTCTATTTTGCCGACGTCTTCCTTCCTTGAGCTCTTCTTCCACCTTTTTTTGACTCTTGGCCTTTTTTCATCTCTTGTCCTTTTTCTTCTCCCTCCCACCTAGCCCAGTCCCTCACAGTCGCATTCGCAATGGCGTCGCGGAGACTAGCTCTGAACCTGACCAGCGGGCTTCGCAGCCGCGCTGCGCCTGCCCTGTCCAAGTCGCTGAGACGAGGCCTCGCGTCGCCCGCCAGCAGCGGTGTTATTGGCAAGACCCAGACCACCACTCTGAAGAACGGCCTGACCGTAAGCCCGCCCGCCCGATCCGACCGACTACAAGCCTATTGTCCTCCCTTCAATTGGCCGAGCCGAGCCTTATCTTTCCTCGTCCCGCCGTCCCCGACCCGCCTTCCCGAGCCGATTCCGCATGCCCCGACCGGCCCGGCATTTCCATTGGAGGCCAATTGAAGGACTGGGCGGCCAATGGCAATTGAGTTGATTGACCTGACCTGACCTGTCGCTAACCCGTTCCGTCCGCCCCCTAATATAGGTCGCCACTGAGCACATGCCCTGGCTCCAGACCTCGACCGTCGGTGTCTGGATTGATGCCGGTTCGCGGGCCGAGACCCAGGAGACCAACGGTACCGCTCACTTCCTTGAGCACCTGGCCTTCAAGGGTACCGCCAACCGCACCCAGCACCAGCTGGAGCTCGAGATCGAGAACATGGGTGGCCACCTGAACGCCTACACTTCGGTGAGACCCCCTTTGCCTACCTGATTCTGCCGACTTTGTCACAGTTTTACCGTTTTATCTTGTCTGTTTTTTTTTTCGACGAATCCCGGCCTGCCGAAGTATGGCAGCAAATGTATTACCGAGTCTGTTTATTTTTTCTTTTGTCGCCAAAACAACCGAGAACACATGACGGCAAACCAAACAGACAAACAAGCAAGCAAACCCGCTCCGAATATTTCGACTGACCAATTCGTTCTTCTTTTTTTTTCTCCTTCCAGCGCGAGAACACCGTCTACTTCGCCAAGTCCCAGAACTCCGATGTGCCCCAGTGCGTCGATATCCTTGCCGACATTCTGCAGAACTCCAAGCTCGAGGAGGCCGCCATTGAGCGCGAGCGTGATGTCATTCTCCGCGAGTCCGAGGAGGTTGAGAAGCAGGTCGAGGAGGTCGTCTTTGACCACCTGCACGCCACTGCTTTCCAGCACCAGCCTCTGGGCCAGACCATCCTGGGCCCCCGCCAGAACATTCGCGACATTACCCGCACCGAGCTCACCAACTACATCAAGAAGAACTACACTGCTGACCGCATGGTTCTGGTTGGTGCCGGTGGCATCCCCCACGAGGAGCTGGTCAAGCTAGCCGAGAAGAACTTTGCCAACCTGCCCATCAGCAACCCCCTGACCTACGCCGTCGAGAAGCCCAAGGCCGACTTCATTGGCTCGGACGTCCGCATCCGTGACGACACCATGCCCACCGCCAACATTGCCATTGCCGTTGAGGGTGTGAGCTGGAGCTCCCCCGACTACTTCACCGCTCTGGTCACCCAGGCCATTGTTGGCAACTACGACAAGGCTCTGGGCAACGCTCCCCACCAGGGCAGCAAGCTGAGCGGCTTTGTGCACAAGAACGAGCTGGCGAACAGCTTCATGTCGTTCTCGACTAGCTACAGCGACACTGGGTGAGTAAATTGAACGTCAAAACCGAGCACAACAAGAAGTTGAAAGCTAACATATTCTTTCTTTCTCCACACCAGTCTGTGGGGTATCTACCTCGTGACCGACAACACTGGCAACCTCGACGACCTTGCCCACTTCACCATCCGCGAGTGGATGCGCCTGTGCACCAACGTCAGCCAGGCCGAGGTTGAGCGTGCCAAGGCCCAGCTCAAGGCCTCGATCCTGCTGTCTCTGGACGGCACCACGGCTGTTGCCGAGGACATTGGTCGCCAGATCATCACCACTGGCCGCCGCATGTCGCCCGCTGAGATGGAGAAGTCGATTGATGCCATTACCGACAAGGACGTCATGGACTTTGCCAGCCGCCACCTGTGGGATCAGGACATTGCCATTTCGGCTGTCGGCAGCATCGAGGCTCTGTTTGACTACCAGAGACTGCGGAACACCATGAAGCCCAAGTTCTAAAAAGCTTGAACTAGTTTTCTTCTTTTTGTTTTCTTTCTGTATAAAGTTAAGCTAATGAAGGAGGGTTTTGTGTGTCCATTTTTTTTCTTTCTCTGTTGTGCTATCTCATATACTTGCTATCTCATGTCATTGGGCACACCTGTGCTACTAGCATGGTGTTTCTTTTTTTATCTTTCCTATCCCATTCATTCCCCTTTTTCTTTTTCTTTACTTTTGTTATATTTCATCCATCGAGATTCTGGTTTCCAATAGCGAAGGCGTGTCAAAAAATTGGTCTTTGTCACTGGGTGTAGGACTTTTGTCCCCCCTCCTTAACCTTATCCTATCGTCTTATATCCCGTTGTTTTATACATTACATGCTGTTTTTTTTTCGTTTTTTTGTTAAGCTCAGCAAACAGTTTTTTTTTTCGTTTCCTTGTTTTGAATTGTGAATTGGATGGTTGCTGGAACAGACGGAGTCATACGGAGAAAGAGAAAAAAAGACTCTGGTGGCAGGAAAAAGTGATTCGACAATCGATCCCGACCGATGCCGAGCGATTATACCGATGAGAAGACAAAAACAAGGCGCGCCAATGTGGACAACCAAAAACCGCCAAACGGAGATGCTGGCCCGCTGCCAGGAATGAGAAAGAAAAAAAGAAAAACAAAGAAAAAAAAAAACGAAAAAGAAAAGAGAGGAAAATAGATGTATGCATATAGAGCAAAGGAAGAGGCATTTGGCAAATCGCATGACGCGGAGAGAAGAAGAAACTGTTCTTTTGTGTGTATCACCAAATCGAAGTCGTGGGCCGACAAGAGCGTTGCTTTTTTTTTTTCATTGTATGCTTGTTACTGTATATCAAGATTGAGTGGTAGCGCAGGTGTGGTGTTGTCCAGTTGAGGTATAAATTGTACAACATTATCAAAATCATGAAATTTCACAAGTCATCTTTGGTTGAGTTTGTGCAGCCTTGTGTTGCAGAGTTGTAAGACTGATAGTGTGTGTAAAATATCGGCCGGGTAGGAAAATAGTAACGGAAAAAAAAGGAAAAGACTGAAATGATGGCTATAAAAAAGTAAAAGTCATGACAAAACAAGAACACAGGCAGCCTTTTGCCACTCATATATAAGCAAACAATATCAAAATATACATGAATATCCCACCGCACTCCAGCAGTCTCTCCATATCAGCCTAGATTGCTTCATACTGTACACAACACGCTTCGAGGACTTTAGTTCTCGAGATTCTTCTTAATGTAGTCAAGACGAATGCTAACGGCACGGTTGTGGGCGTCCAGCTCCTCGACGCGGGCAAGCTCCATGACGGCGCCACCAACGTTCTTCAGACCCTCGGCGGTCAGGTGAGAGCTGGTAATGTGCTTGACGAACGAAGCCAGGTTCAGGCCCGAGTACTGGCGGGCGTAGCCGTAGGTAGCTGTAAAATTGTTAGCAAACATACATAAAAGAGACAAAAAAGTGGAAAGACTTACGCAGACAGTGGTTGACACCAGCAGAGTAGTCACCGACACTCTCGGGGGTCCACTGGCCGATAAAGACACTGCCAGCATTCTGCACGCTCTCAACCAGGGCCTCGGCGTTCTCAACCTGCAGAATCAAGTGCTCCGGGGCATACTCGTTGCTGATTCTCATGGCGTCCTCAATGGACTTAACCAGGATAGTCACCGAGTGGCTAATAGAACCACGCACGGCATCAATACGCGGCAGGGCCATGGCCTGGTTGTGCAGCTCATCCTCAATCTCCTTAAGGCGCTGCTCGCTCAGGTCCACACCAATCAGAATGACCTGCGAGTCCTTGCCGTGCTCAGCCTGCGACAGCAGATCCGAGGCGACAAAAGCGGGAACAGCCTTGTCGTCAGCCACAACCAGGACCTCAGAGGGGCCAGCGGGCATGTCGATGCTAACACAGGCGTTGGTGTCGTTGCTAATCACCATTTTGGCAGTAGTGACAAACTGGTTGCCGGGACCCATAATCTTGTCGACCTTGGGGATGCTCTCCGTACCGTAGGCCAGGGCGGCAACAGCCTGGGCACCACCGGCCAGAACAATACCCTCAGCGTTGGTCTTGTGAGCCACGTACACAACCTCGGGAGTGGGGCGACCGTCGCTGCGAGGCGGGGTAGCAAACACCAGGCGCTGGCAGCCGGCAACCATAGCGGGAACAGCAAGCATCAGGGCGGTAGAGGGTAGCACAGCGGTACCACCGGGAATGTACAGACCGACGGCCTCAATGGGGCGCGAGAAACGGCTGCATATGACACCAGGCATAGTCTCGACCTTGAGAGGCTTGTCCTCCTTCTGGGCGGCGTGGAATTTGCGGATGTTCTCAAAAGACAGATCGATGGCGGCCTTGGTCTCGGGGGCGAGATCCATCAGCTCAGGGGCGAAAGGAGCCTTCAGGTACGAGGATTCGAGGGTGGTGGCCCTTTCGAAAGTGCGAGTGTACTTGAGCACGGCAGCGTCGCCGTTGTTCTTGACGTCCTCAATGATGGGGGTGATGATGTTGACAATAGCGTCGGGAGTGCGCTGAGCAGGGCGGCGCAGAGCCTCGGTCAGGTCGGCGGCAGAAATCTTGGTGGCGTCGATGCGCTTCATGGAGATGCGCTCGTCAGCGGGGGCAGCGGGGGCAGCAGCCGGAGCCGGAGCAAGAGCAGGAGCAGGAGCGGGGGTGGTGGCAATACCCTCCTTCTCAGCCCACTTGCCCTTGGCATCACCCTTTCTGCGCTTAACCTTGAGACTCTTGGCGTCCAGGTTGCGCTCGATATCGGCCAGGCTCACACCAGCAGCAACAGCCTTTGTGAGGGCAAAGTAGAACAGATCAGCAGCTTCCCAGGAGATCTCGTTGCTGTCCTTGGCATCGCACAGCTCCTCAGCCTCCTCCATGATCTTGGCGCGTAGTAGCTTCTCGTCCGAGAAGAGTCTCGCCGTGTACGAGCCAGCAGGCGCAGACTCCTTGCGGGCCTTGAGCGTAGCCTCCAGCTTGGAAAGGCCACGCAGCTCACCGAAGCAGGCAAACTGGTCAAGGTGACAGAAGCGGCCCTTTTGGCGGACAACAAACTTGAGGGCGTCCATGTCGCAGTCCAGAGACAGGCTAACCAGCTCCTGGGTGTCACCCGACGTCAGACCCTTAACCCACAGACCGCGCTTGCGGCTCTGGTACACACCGGCACCAGTCTTGATAGCCTCGTTAACCGAAGCAGCACTGCTGTACACGAGACCAAGCGAAGTCTCGCGCTCATCGACAACCACAGTAGGTAGCAGACCATCGGCACGGTCGCTCTTCCAGAACAGCGAAAACACCTTCTCCAGCGACAACAGGCCAGCGGCATCGGACGCCGTAGTCAGACGAACGGCGGGGATCACGGCCACAGCGCCGGCAGCCTTGGCAGCTTCGAGCGCGGGCAGAAGGTCGGCCGAGTCGGCAATGCGCACAAACACAGGGCCTTTGGCGGCCTTGACCTGGTCCTTGAAAGCAGAAGCATCAACAGCAGCAGCATCAAAAGCCTCAACTAGAGCGGGGCCGGTCACGGCAGCGGGATCGGCGACAATCGGAAGCACACGGGCACCAAAGTCGGCGTACTCAGCAGCGGCAGAAGCCGGCACAAACACAGCGCCGACGCCCTGGTCCAGCAGGGTAGCCACATCGTCGTAAGCGAGACCGGAGCCGTTGACAAAGGCGGTAGAAGTGTCCTTGGGCAAATCGGCCGAAGTCTCGTACAGTACGGAACGCAGCACAGACAATTCGGCGGACGTCAAGCCCGGGCCAGAGGCGGGGCTGGAGCCGGAAACGCTGACCACAAAGGGAAGCGGTAGGGTGGTCTCCATTGCGATTTCGGCCTGCAAAAAGAAATGGACAAAGAGTTTGGTTTGGAGGGAAAAGAAATCAAGGTTTAAAAAAAAAGTAATGGGCAACAAAAAAAGCCAAAACAAAGCAACAAAGAAGGAACGAAAATACCAATCCAATCAGCACATGAATATTATAAAGAAGAAAAGAAAAAATCGGAAGTCGTTAAAATTTCAACTCTTTGCCTCTTTCCGCCGGCTTTGCGCCAAGCCAGACTCGATTTAGTGGTCTAAATAGTAGCGTTAGCGACTCAACGGGAAGCCAAAACGGGTTTAAGCGGCCAATGACTCAGCCGCGGTTTCCAGAAGGCTTAGGCGACGCCAGGGCCTCCAAATACAGAATAACAGCACTGCTCCTGCATCGGCCCTCTGTAAAGTTGAAGGTTTCAGTTGCTCTTTTCGCGTTGGTGCCCTGACACTTACAGGATGGCGCCATTTAAATCAGCAGCCAATGATGACATACTTAAGTATCAAGTTTTTTGCAGTCGGCGTGACAGCTTAATAAGTACCACTCCATATATCTAGTCACATCGTGGCGTTTTTGTGACATCGCAATTTATCAATTTAGTATGGTGACTCAAAACTGTATTTACGGGGCGGTAACTGTACGTATTAGTACGTAGTAGTAGTACTAGTAGTAATTGTCAGGAAAACTCTGTTCGAGGGTTGGTCAACTAGGGTTGAAGTGGCAGAATCGCGGTTCCTAGACTATGTGGGGCTTTGTCTTACACACTACTGCGTACGCATAACCCTAGTTGTGAAAGCGGTCGATCTCACAGTAGTAGTAGTAGTACTAGGCCTTTGTGTAACTCAAACCATCCATCATCTCATCGCTCTTTTGCAAATTAAACCAATACTTTGCATAGACTTGTTTGAATGTCTTTTCCACTGAGTATCCTCGCACATGTATTGGCGTATATACTCCGTAGAAACCAAGACATGGCTCCATGACCAGGAAGATAAAAGGTCGTTTGCTGCGTATGCTTTGGAATGGGCCACCCAGAACAAAGACTGAATGAAAAACTCTTTCCTGAATCCACGGATAAACCTGCCAAAGGGACGATTTTCTAGAACTGACAAAATACCAGTAACGGCGTTTAACAAATCCGTTGGCTCCGTCAAATTCCTCAAAACCACTCATTTAAGAACACAGACCAAGTACTTTGGCTACCCAGGCAAGAGTTTCAAGGTGGTTGCAAAGTTTTCGATGGCCATATTGCTCCAAGCCTTTGGAAACCCCAAAAACATTGCCATTGCACGTGTTTATGACGTCCTCAAGGCTTGGTCTCCCGAAAAAAATTATATCCAGAAAATACGCCTTTTGGCACAGAAAACACGTAGGCTCGGGCTTTTTGACACACCGTTCATTGGTATCAGTGATTTCTTTCCCATCTCCATCCATACGAGTGCCCTCCAAGAGCCAAAACGCAATGTGCAATGGGAGTAGATTTGCCGGGCTCCAAAGCTCAGACATGGGCGTCATGAAGCGAGATATTAACTCTGGAAGGAAGAGCCCAGTGTACTGGGCACGTTGAAGATGGTTTGAACGAGCTCAAGAGCCGAAAGCCTATGTAACCTAGTGATGCTCCAAAGTGGTTTAAAAGATTCAAAGATCCGTTATGGAACCACTTGCCACAAGAGCAACATAGCTCAGGCGACGACTCGCTGCTTGGAAGTAACACGCATTGCTGACATCTCGGGACTGGACAGCGAACAGGTTTGTTGAATGAGTTTTGGCAAAGGCGTATCGGGGCTAGTAAAACTTTCTGCCATGATGAAGATAAGAGAAAGCGTTCGAGCACAGGTACATGACCCGACTTGCACGGGGGAAAAAAAAAAGAGCAGGTGTCAAGGTCGCAGGAGACGTAAACAAATGAACTGAGAAAAATCGTGGTAAAATAGTCACCTAGGAAGATTAAAGTTGAAACCTCATAATGGAATTCACACCGTTTTTATACGCCAACCCGCTCGGTAAGTGCATTGAGTCTTTACGCCTGAAATCCCGTAATTAATTTCGAGCCGTTAACGGCCTCGCGTATTCCAAGACGAATGCAAAGCTTGTCGTTGCTACTGTCAGAAGATTAATCTGACAGTTCTTGAAGACGCGCACATCGCTGGGGCTTGAATAGTCGAGAATGAAACCCTATCTTTACTGCGTCTGAATGCGAGAGAAGGGGCTGTGTAATATCCAGTCGCCGTATTGTTTCATCTTGGATATGATAGCAGTCCCTTGATATCAAGCAAAAGCTCGAGAGACTGAGTGTCCAGTTGTAGCCAACCTCTAGACTTGAGCTGGCCCAACTCCATAACGGAACACTAGGGGAAAATGAAGCAGGATCCAGATTCTCCCGCAAAAACTTACAGTACAAGGAAAGAAAGATCATTTGTTCGGGGAGCCTGTATATGAATGACCATTCCTCCCTCTTCTTCAGGTATGCCAAAATCCCCACGAATGCGTTTATAACATTGCTGCTAAACGTTAATTTCCGCATCGTGTACACTTCAACAAGACCCATTCAGTGCTGCTACTGTCTCAAGCCTAGAGATCGACCGTCTGTTTCCATTCTCGTTGCAGCAGCAGTCGTAAGTCAATTGTGTATAGAGTGTCAGCAAGAACACTGTGTTTCCAGGGTCCTATCAGAAGAGTCTGTAGCATTTGCTATATATGAAAGACACTGATACTTCCTGTGAATGCCCTCAAATACACCAATCACATCATTGATTATTTCGTTATTTGTAGGCAAAAAATACTGCAGCCTTCGTCCTCTATGACTTCTAGCACTTTTTCTTGAAATAATGAAGCTCATTGGAAGAGAGTAGCCGAGGACTTTGTGAGTGGCACGCTATATAGCCCTCTTCAACGGTACAGACTTTTGAAGAGCCATTGAATACACCAGCAGCATTGCTCGAGTACTCAGGCGCATCACTCAACTCAAATCCTGTGCTCTTGCTGCTAGGCCAACGAAATATATCGCTAAGTATTTCCATATGAAGATGCCAAAGGAATTCATTGCTGCCAAAAGCCTTGCGAAGCGATCCAAAATTGCGCTCAAGTGTCTAGCCCCCTGGCAGTGTTGTGAGATGCATCTCGAATGCATTTTGTACTGGTTGTTTATTTTGGCAGTCTTGGATCTGCTTGAGGATATTTTGGAAATCCAGGTTTGAAAGAGAGTCCAATCGGGCTTGGAGGGTTCGACCGGAAAGCCGGAAGCAACCAGTGTTCCACAGTGATCCCCTGTTGCGGGAATAGTATTGGTAAGATCGCAGTCTCTCAACAAACTCAAGGACCGAGCCGACTGCAGCAACAGTCGTAGTAACTATTACACTCTATTACACTAAAACATAGGCCAGTTTAATTCTACTTATAATGGAAGATCTTTCTAAATGGTTAAAATCGGTGAACCCATATGTTGAGTAGTGATAGTATAGTATGTATCAGACATATACCAGCCCACTCTTGATAGGTCATCTACGCAGTGGTTAAGCAGGACATCACGGCCAAAGGTAGCCAGATGCCGGCCCTTCTATTCCCCATACCGAGACCCGCCCGAACCCAGGAGTCTACCGGAGTTTCCCCAAAGCTTCACGGCTGGTGCCGGCGGCCCTACGACTTTGCCGGAAAGTTGAGCAACAGTTCTCCTGATTGATTGAACAATTTTACGTGTACCTTGATTCCGCGTGAGAATATACAACGCCAGATTGGGTACTGGGCAGAGACTTTTTGGGCTCTCTGCAGATACCAGAACTGCAGTCTCGTGCGTGGGGCGTTAGAGTAGCCCCCGGGATGTCCCGTGGCGCACGCCCGGGCAGCCCGCAAAAGTTCTCCACGCTTTGCTCCATCTTTTATGAACTGTGTCAGCAACCTGCACTTCCACATACGACCATAGCCTGTGGAAAATACGGGGTCCCGTCTGCTCCCCCTTAGTCAAGCCACAGAGCGCTGGATTAGTAGTACGGTGGGTGACCACGTGCGAATACCCGGTGTTGTATGTATTTTTTTTTTCATTGGTCAAGTAAGCCACGATGAGACGCAACTTTTATTGATCCTGTTTGTTACTGCTTTGGCTATGATTCTTATTTTTAAACACATGTACGGAGTAGTGTTGCTATAATGCCACAGATTAAGCAATGGAAGGAGTTGTCGGTACAAATACTCGTGCCGCGCCCTTTTGGGCCATGCCGGTAGCGCTCTCATGGACATCGATGTGCCACTTCCATTCTCCTCCGAAAACTCGTCGATATCCAATCCAATAGCCCCGAAGATTCATCACCCCTAGACTCTATCAGTGTCTCTACCGCCGAGATTTGTCGCGCGCGTTGCAACTGCTTCTGCAGAGTATTAATTCGAAACTTGACTCGGTCAACAACAATCTCATCGCTCTCTATATACTGTAACACCATCATCTGCCCGTCTAACCAAGATTCCGTCTCTTTCTTCGAGAACGAGGTGCATCCGTTGTGCTCATTTAAACTCAGTCAAAAACTCCAAACTTTCCCCAGACCATTGACAAGTTGTGGATCACGTCCAAGCTGTACACCATGCAACCCAGCCTTGGATAACGCTCATTCATCCAGATGACGAATGTATTGAGATCCTGAAGCATATTATAACGCGCTGTATCCATATCGTTACGTACAGTGGATGCAATCGCTGGAGCAGTCTTTTTCGCCTTTTTTGGGATCTTGCGACATCTAACAAGGCCACTACGGCTGTTGATGCTCGTCTAGGTTCTAAGATCCCTGCATGGTGGCACAAATATAGATTCAAAGGTTTGCCCTTGACATTTACCCTTGACATCCAATCCTACAGAAGACCCAGGTAACTTGCCAAAATCTAGAATCCATCGCTTCACCCTCTACAAGAAAAGCAACATTGTTACTACAACCTTAGTACTAAGCGACATCAGGGTAAATATGAGGTACTAGCCGAGGTCTATTGAGAGTTCATTATTGATTGAGGTATGCAATAATGTATCATTAGTGGGTGTCGTGTCATAAGAAACATGGTTGTACAGCACATCAAATGCTTCTCAGTCAGTCTGAAAAAGACAATGACCTCACCAGTTTTCAGGAAGCCGTACTGGAGAATACCTGTAACTATGTGGTTTTGGGCTAGGGTTAAAGCAAACGCAATCTTCTGCTGTGGAAAATCGACATACTCGTCTATCGTCTTCTTTGCGGATGGTGTTAGAAAAGATGTCGAGGTTTTCCAAGACCCTGTCGCAAGTCCGCCATTGTCAACAGCAAATGAGACTTGTACTCGCAGACATAAAGCAGGGTGCCCATTAGTACGCACGCAAAGTCTGGTCGGGAATCGGAAAAGTCAAAAGAGCCCAGGTGGCGTAAATTAACTATCACCGACCAATAGGAGGCTGGTTCGCTACGCTAGAGCTTCAGGAACAAGACTTTTCTTTGGCTACGAGTATGTACCATGTACCTTCCTCAACTTTCCACTTGCCCGAGCTAGGCTGCAACATGACTATTTCAACAAAGAAATAGCAAGCACTTTGAACCTGATTATATCCTTTCTTCCTGTCATCACCATCTAGCTCTCTCTCGAATTTTATCAACCAAATATCGCCTAGTCATCGCTAAATTTATTTTCCATTTTCTTCCAGAATTATTCCGACTTCAAAGCTCTCTTCCCCTTCTCTGTTTCCCTCTACTTTCGACTTCTATTCTCGCTTTATCTGTTCTCTTAGTGCTTGTGTTTTCATTTATTCTTCGTTGTATTGTTCACTGCTCCATTTTCACCCAACTATGGATTCTGGGCCCGGCGATGCCACGGCCCCAACATCTCAAGGTGAGGCCCAGTGGATGCTTAAGTCTCTCCCTGAGTCTTTCCAAAGGGAGCGCGAAGGTTCTCAAAGGGAACGTGAACAGTGGAGAGAAAAGCACCAGGAGCTTCAGGTATGTTGTCATTTCCTTCTGTCCATGAGTTTTACTAAATTAATCTGACTGAATAGGCTCACCATCAAAGGGAACGCGAAGGTTTCCAAAGGGAACGTGAAGGTTTCCAAAGGGAACGCGAAGGTTTCCAAAGGGAACGTGAAGGTTTCCAAAGGGAACGCGAAGGTTTCCAAAGGGAATGTGAACAGTGGAGAGAAAAGCACCAGGAGCTTCAGGTATGTCGTCATTTCCTTCTGTCCATGGTTTTTACTAGATTAATCTAACTAAATAGGCTCACCATCAAAGGGAACGCGAACATTTTCAAAATCGGCACACTCAACCTGTATGTTACATATTCCCAGCATTTTCTTCAACGTCACCCAACACATCAAAGCTAACATTCTACCAATCTCACAACCAGTCTCTTTCGTTCCACGCAAATCTGTACTTGTTCCACAGCCTTATTTTCAAAAAGGCCACCCTGCCTTTGAAACCAGCTCACAGTGAATCCGGAAGCCCCTCAATTGGAAGTCGTTTCTATCCAAAAAAGTTTGAGCAATGGCCCAATTTCGACAAACTTCACGAGAGAACGTTTCAAAAAATCTCGGATAGTTTGTCCGGCGTTGATCTATTTTCAGTCCGTGAGATAGAAATGCTTCACGGGTGGCTCAGCGAGTTTCATTTGGTCGATGAAGAAACCGCCGCCAGATTCCTAAGCACGGCCGTTGAAAAGCCCGCGGCATTCATATTCAACACGCTGCTTTCAAAGCTGACAATATCAATTGAGTCTGTTTCTTTCGATCCGTCCAAACGTTGCTTTGAAAAGGCATCGACAGCGGGCACCTCTCCCTCGCCTTTGCTTATAAAAGCACTCAATAATAGTACCCAACAAAATTCCGCTTCGGGCGCTCTCGCATCCAGCACCGTTCTTCAGCCTCAACACAACGAACTTCATTGCTCTGGCACAGCCAAGCGAGCTGCTTCTCGGTCACCCCAAGGCCAACCAGACGACAAAAAGGCCAAACTTTCACGGGCAGCAATCCCTAACTGCGTATGCTATGCTCGTGACACTGGAACCAATCCACCATCTGAACGATCGATTCTCATGGTGGAATACAAGGCGCCTTACCATTTGACGCTTGGTAGACTGCAACAAGCTCTGGCTGATGCATTGAAATCGACCTCCAGTATCTTTGCCGAAGCCAATGCAAACGAACCTAGCCATGAGAATTCAACTGCAATCAGGATTGTTTCCCGTGCAATTGTGCAAGTTTTCCACTACATGGTGGTCCGCAACACTCCCTTTGGCTGTTTGAGCGGTGGCTTGGTGACTCTGTACTTGCATTTCGATCCCGCAAACCCTCAGGTTTTATATTACCACCTCGCCGACCATGTCAAAGACACCCAAGGTATCGAGTCCCGGTTGCCTGGCAGCGCTATTCCTGCTGACTACGAAATCTCCAAAAATGCGACAAAGATTCAGCACACGCCAATTGCATACATGTTGACACTTTTATTCCTGGCGGCCAAGTCTGTTGGGAAGGCTAAGGTTGACACTAGCCGACTTCAGGAATGGCCGAGTTTTTATCCCGAACAGGGCCCAGACTCCAAGGATCTGGACGCGTCCAAGCCCGGCTCAAACTCGAAACTCCTTGATAACTTGGGCTTTCCAGGATCTGGAGATGGCGCATCCGGTGGCGACGAATCCGGTAGCAACACACCCGGCGGCGACACATGTGGGTCCTCTATGACAAGAAGCACTACTGCACAAGAAGCCGCGTGTGAGATCGTTGTATTCCAAAGTACTCCATCTACAAGCCCTACCTCGTCTACTGCCTCTGCTTATCGAACTCCAAGTCATTCGCATTTTATATGCGCTAATGACATGAGCCTCTTAGCTTCAGAGGCCTCCCGTTATCCTCTTTCTGAATATTGCACTCAGGAATGTCTTCTCGGTCTTGTGGGCGGTAGTTTCCTGGATTCAAATTGCCCTAATTTTGGGCTACACAAGGAAGGTCAAGTTTATGGTGGTGACCAGATATTACACTCCATCACTGCATCTACGCTGCGTTCTATCATGAAGACTCAAATTCTCACTAGTGAGACTCAGGGAGTTGCTATCTGCCCCGATCTTGAAGGACGCATTGGACGATTAATCAAGTGCACCGCTTATCCTTATGGATATACATTTGTGGCTAAGGGGATGAAACCAGGCTTCGAAGATTACGTCGACCATGAAGCTGCAGTGTATGAGAGGCTCACGGAAGTCCAGGGAATACTAATCCCTGTGTTCCTTGGTATTCTTGAGTTCGACGTGGAGCCAATACCTAACCACCTAGTATTCCTGCTAATGTCGTATGGCGGTGAAGAGGTCGGTTATACCGACGATGATGCCAAGCTGGAACGTCAGCTAAAGCGCTTTATGCCGCTTGCAAATAGGCTTCTCGAGCTTGGTGTCGACCATGGTGATATCCAATCTAGGAATACTTTGCAGGATCCGAAATCTGGCCGTCTCATGATAATTGACTTTGACCAAGCAACGATTCTGGACTTGGAGGGTTAAATGAGTCTTTTTAACAGGGAGAGAAGGCAAGGTTTCAACAGCGTTGCATTATATTTATCAATTAGTTAGGTATAACTTAGAGATCAAGGCTGCCTATAGCTATCATGTCCTACTGTACTAAAATACATATCTAGGTCAGATTATATTCTCAAAATAGAATAGTAAAAGGACTCCAAGCCATGGCTACTGCTGTAATATAAATGCTTTTTTTATTTAATATAGTGCTTATGCAGCGGCCTGCTGACTGCGAACATAGTGACAAAACATAATAAGTGTAAATCTTGACCCAGGGTATGCAGCAAAAGTATTTATGTGATCTCAGACCTGAGTTACTTATGCTCTAACTTCATTGCTAACAAAACCTCGTCATGTCGTGAATCTGCAACTGATGTAGTTTTGTTCTAAACGACTTGGGTAGATTACTATTGGTGAGGTCTGTTAGTTGATTGATTTACTACTATATAAAGTCTTAATAACACAGCCCTAGTGGTCTTTTTTATGTATGCTTTGTCTTGACCTTTTGATATCGTGAGTGTTTACTTGCATGTTACACTGCTTAGCAACTTACCCATATAGTGGTCAATTTAATAATCACTACTCTTATTGTTGCGAGTGCCGTGTTGTATATATTTTTTGTTTTACTTTAGAGGCCCTTGCGTAGTAGTGAATGCCTCCTGCCTTTCCATTGGTCCTTAGTTGTTACCGATTTTCCTCCATAAGGCACATTATGAAGTTTGAGTGAGTGGCGAACTATTTGCATCTCTCGAATCCCGTGGATTTTCAGCAACTTACTCTTCAAGAACAACTTTAGAAGCTTAAAATTTCACATACGACCATAGCCTGTGGAAAATACGGGGTCCCGTCTGCTCCCCCTTAGTCAAGCCACAGAGCGCTGGATTAGTAGTACGGTGGGTGACCACGTGCGAATACCCGGTGTTGTATGTATTATTTTTTGCTTATACTAGTACCAGTATTATGTTTTGTGCGCCATGTGTGTAACGTAAATCTATGGGCCGGGGGTTAGGTCGCTAACCCTACTATAATAAAAAAAAAAAACATGACCAATTCATTAGAAACAAAAAATAGTAATCACAAGATAACTATAACTTGGGCCTTAATTTTGCCATAGACTAAACGTATCATTATGCAAGGCTGCGTCTCCCTTATGCAGTAACAACACATCAGTAATATTTGCTATTGGGAGGCCGGGTTTTTGTTATGCAGATATAACAACAACAGTAGTAAGCAGGCAGGACCATGAAAAGAAAAATGTTGCCTTGAAGGGTGGTTAGTTGGTGGGTTTCAGCCAACCAAGTCACACCAATATTTCACGCACCTCTCTCCTTCTCTCTAGGGTCATTGGGCGTCTTGGAAAAATAAAAGGAAGAAGATTTTTGGGGTTTTCAGGTCTTACGTATGACCCTTTAGTTTTTTTTATATATATAATTTTTTTAACGTTAGTAGTACTACTACCACACAAGTAGGTCCCCGTTTTTGTCCTTGTGGAGTTACCAGTACTAGTTCAGTATTTTACGCCCAGATGACGTGATGGCATTTTTGCTAGGGCTAGATAAATTGCTGCGTTGAATCGAGCTAGTCTGGACCAGGGAGGACGATCAAGGATTTTGCTCGGCGCAAGATATTTTTTTTTCTGGTTCGTCAGAACTAAAGAAAGGCAAGGCAAGGAACAACAAGCAAGAAAAGAGGCACAGGCGAGCTGCAGAAAATTCTGTTACGCCCGGCAGATATAGGTTAATCGAAGCTGAAGTGGAGAAAAAAAAGGGCGGTGCCTCTGCATTGCAGGCAGCAAGCGGACTGGAACAAGAAAACTCCGAGCTTTCTATTTTAAATGACGGAATTAGGGGAGGGGAAAAGTTTAATGCATGGATGTAGACGGTGAAGAAGGCCAAGAAAAGAAATGTGGGGAGTTGGGTAGGCTCGAAATATGTAGATCAGGTGCTTCAAAACGTAGCAGAGACGAAAAAAGAAAAGTTATGGAAAAGAAAAGAAAAAGGAAACAAAAGAACAAGCCGTGCCACGCAAATATCAAACGAAATAAAACAAGGTTTGAAGCTGGTACTGCTACCACTACTACTAGTTTACTAAAAGTAGTAGGAGTTGGTTCAGGCGAGAGGCTTAAATAAGGCATGCGGCAGGGGAAAGAAGAGGTAAAACTTAGAGCCGGAGAATTGCCCGGTAAGGTGCAGTGTGGTGGGTGTGTGGTAAAAAAAAAACAAATAGAATTTTGTGGTGAAGACAAGCCACAGGAGCTGAGATGGCATGCATGGCGTGTTCTGCAGCTGCGATTTGCTAACGAACCCAAAAGAAGCCCCCTTCAAACCCGGATTTTAGAGTTTTAACGCCTTTTCTTGTTTTCTCCACTGGCTAGGTGACAAGGCAAAATTTTGTCTACTTTGGGTTTAGTTTTCGACCCGAACCGCCTTTTGGATAGCCTTTGCTTTGTTCTGGCTCTTGGTTACAAGGTGGTGATATACCGAAGGGTTCAAGCAGGAAATAACGAGGAAAATCAGCAAAATTATGGCAGGAACCTGAGAGCCACTGTGATTGGCCGAGAAGAGAACTACATAGTAGTAGGACCATTACTGCTGTAGACTCAGAGCGTTAAAAGGAAAAAGAGGGCAGGAAAAAAAAATCACCAGCAAGAGCCCTTCTGACCGCTCTCAGACCAGGCAGTCCCCGACCGGGAACTTTCGTACGTTTAAGAGCCAGAACAGCCAAGGCGAAGAAAGCTCTCTAGTGGAGAACCTGCACTTTGCAGCTGCCGGGCGTTTGCTTACTTTCAGTACTTACCCTGCCTTTCCTTGTTTGTCGTTGTTGCTGCTGCCGTACTTACTTACAATATAGAAAAAGTGGAAAGCACAAAACTACTTAATATTGGGCTTCCGCTGTTTGGGTTCTAGAGACTACTACAACTACTACTAGTAGTAATTTGTCTTGGCTCCTGCTGTTTAAACCCCCCTCCATTCGAAATTGGCCATTGCGCACCAATTGCAAATCTAAGCAAAAGTAAGTGAGTGCACAACATGTGAAACTTGGTTCTCGGAAAAAATCCCACAGCAACAAGTAAGGAAGGAGACGAAGGGCAATAAAAAGCAATAACAAGAAACGGAATACAGAGCGGGGAGAGTTTAATATGCAGCCACTTCCCGACTGAATCTGAGATTAACGAATCTTTATTTCATCATAGGCCCCGGTCCCGATTTTCCTTTATATTTTCTTTTTTCTTTTCTTTTTTTGTTCTTTTTTTCTTCTTTTTTTTCTTTTTTTTCTTTTTTTTTTTTTTTTCTTTTTTTTTCGTCCTCGATTTCTTATTTATTCCCGCGACTCCGGTCTCGGAAATACAAAAAGCCACAAACCGCTTCAATTTACTCGCCCTCCACCAAAAAAATAAACCACTGCAAAAATACGAGACCTACAGCTCAGCTTTGTTTCTGTCGTTGCTACCTTTGGCTTATTTGTGCCGGTGGCAGTATTACTATATTATTTGCCTTGTCTTGTTCAAGAAACAAAGAATACGATTTTCTTACTTGCTTGCTACTGGCTGTTTTGTTTATTCAGAGTTCGGCCTGGTTCACTTCATCCTACTTAATCTCACCGTTTCTCTCGCCCCTCCTCCTCTTCGTCCTCCTCTGCTTCTTTCTGAATCTCCTGTTTCTGATCTCAACAGGTTCTCTTGTCGACCAAGTGACCTACCTGGTTTTTCATCCTGGCCAAAAACAAAACGTCCCTGCAAAAAAAAAAAAAAAAAAAAAGAACGAGCGGGACGAAGACCGCCGAACAACAGTGAGCAGGGAAAAGCAAGGAAAAGATAGATCGAGACGGCATCGCTGGTCAATCGGAATCAACAGCCTCTCTTGATTTAAACCGCTGCCTGCTCGGCTGTCACCATTTTCTCTCTCTTTTTTTTTTTTCTTTCTTTTTATTTTTCCTCTCTTTGTTCTTAAACACCGCAACTCGCACGTCCTTCAAAATGACGGCACAGCTATCACCGACGGCATCTGCCGCCCTCAGTCAAATCTTTGGTGACGCCCAATCCAGATCCCAACTTCACTTGCAAGCAGAACAGACCACGGCGCAAGACTACCCAAGTCTTTACTCGCCGCACCTAATTCGCCGCCCGTCTCTCCGCTCATCACGCTCCAGTCTGAGCTTGCGCCGCCTATTGCGTCGCCGTTGGACCTCAACATCGGGTCTTGATGAGCAAAAAGTGGCCGAGCTAAAGCACCTCAGTCGCTGCGTCAACGGAAACGCAGCTGCTGAAGCTCTCAATATTTCTCTCCACGAGCTTTCGCGCCACCAACAGCACCACCAGAAGCAGTACTTTCAACACCAGTACCAAAACCAACAACATCAGCGCCGCTTCAGTAGTCCTGCCCAGGACCAGCCCATGTACAGCCCAGCACCGTTACTCAGCCCTCTGAGATTCGATCCCATGTCGCCCATGCCGCCGTTCCCGATGCGTCGCATGCCAGAGCATCTCTACCAGGTTGATGAGCTGCCTGCAGAAGACTCTGCGCGTGAAAGCTACGATAGCTTAAGCTCTGAAGCTTCGTTGACTTCGGGTGCCGCCTCAGACGACTCTATCACCTCCAGCAGCTCTACCTCAACTTTGTCGAATCAGCCGCAATCACCGACTCTCTCTGTGTTCAAGCGACACTCAAATCTGCGTCCTGCGGCGTCTCACTCTTTTGCCTATGCCCAGCGCCGCCGCCCGTCTCTGTCAACTCCACGCTCTTTGTCCTTTGCCAACGGCCCGCCACCTCCAGTTCTTCCGCCGTCGCCGACATCGCCCACGTCACCGCGAGTCCCAGCTTTTGCGCTGGGCCCGTTTGCGGCGCCAGGAAACCCAGGAAACGTACCCCGCTACCATATTCACGCCCGTTCGACCAGCTTACCCCACGTGGGCGGCGTGGCGGGACAGCTGCGCACGCCACAAAAGATGAAGCGCTTAACATCACACGGTCAGCTTCAGACGCAGTCAGATGTCCACGCGCTGACGACAAATGGGTCGGAGGGCATTAGAGTATATGATTTTCAGCTGCAGCCACACATACACACGCAATCGCTGCAGCAGCACAGGCAAATGCAGCCACTTGCAGCCCCGATCGAGGTGGCGCCCAGAGGCTACATGTACTTTCCCGACCCGGCGCCCTTGGCAGCCGCAATCGCTAGTGCTGACGCTAGCCGAAGAAGCAGCGCCATCAGTAGCGATCTGACTGCTAGTCCCAGCGGCAGCGTGTACGGCATTAACCAATTCGCTTCTGCAGCTTCCTCGGGCGGCGTGACGATTACGACGCTGACGGTAACCACTACGAGAAAGGCCAAAAAGGCTAAGAGCTTTGGCGCCGTGGGAAAGTTACGCAGTACGGCAACAGCCGTGTCAGCAGCCATGATGTTGGTTTCGGGGGGTGCGTCACGTGAGGTGGCGCGGACAGAGGAGAAGACGCAGATGCTGGCTACAGCTGTTTAGTTAGTCAGTGGCTGGGCCAGTTTTGCATCTGTGGTGCGTAGCTTGTAGGTCAGGCAGGATACAAAAAAAAGGTATCAAGGAGCAGAGACAGTCTTATTACTTTGACTGATGTGTTTTTACGGCGCTATCTGAGTTTTATTTGGCAGCGGATACTTTAGCAGCAGTTGTGCTTTGGCACACAAAGGGAGACCCAGCTCCGGGCAAGGTGGAGCTGGCGGTGCGACGATGGAAAACGGGTTCTCATTCATGTTAGCATTTTGCTCATTTTTCTGTATATATTCTCTCATTTATGCATTTTCTTTTACTCATATACTACACTAAATATTGATCAGTGATTGGTACTTGTCTTCTGTTCATTCTTATTTGTCGGTTTACGCTTTCCGCCCCAATTCTGCTCCTCACCTGTCGGGTTCCCGTGTTATTGTTACTTCCGGCTCGGGTTTTCCCCCCTCGTGTTCTCGCCTCGATTTGTTTTTTTTTTTCTTTTTTCCTGTCCTTTTCTTTTTGTGCGCGTAAACGGACAAAGGAAAGTACGCGAACCGTTCAGATTCGGCAAAGGTTGTCCGATCGCTTGAACAATGCAAACAGCCGTAATTCTTGTGGGGAGATACAAAAGAGGCGTCTGCCTGGACCGACGGCATTGTTACACAAAAAAAAAAAAAACTCTAGGTTGGACGGGCTTCTTTTCTTTATAGATGGGTGGAACTGGCTGAGTCTGGACTAAGAGGAAAGAAGAGACTCCGGCAGCCACTTTCTCTTGTCGTGTTTCACTTTGGCTGCTGTCCTTTGTGGGAATAAGGGAGAGGCAATAGCTGCCTGTTTGAGCAACTCACTTGTCAGGCTTGACTGAAGAAACACAAGGGAATATGAGCTTTGTATGCAGATAACTGCTGCTCCAGCCGATTGATCACCGACTCAGCTGCAGATTGATGCGACCGCGACCCAACCTCTATCCCATGCTAGAAATAATTCAAGAATTCCAGGCCCGTCCGGTGAAGATATGCAGGCTTTTGTGCTTGTCTGATGTGTTGGTTGATTCTTTTTTATTTTTATTTTTTTTATTTTTTGCACACATGACGTTGTCTCTATCGAAAGCCCAGTCCCTGGCATAGAAAAGTAAGAAAAAAAATCAACGCGGTGCATGTTCCTCTCACTTTCGAAATTCGACCATGTGCATCGCTGGAGGGAGGGATTGGCGCATTTCAGAAACACCAAAAACAGGATGTGATCTGACGGTCTGCTGTCTAATAAAGAGTAAGTCGATGCATATCATCTTCGTTGGTTGATGTTCTCCCTAATTTGTAGACGCCAAGTTAACTAAATCCCTTTGTTGTCTTGCGCTGTCTTGGAATCTTGGTAGCGAGATCGTGAAAAGAAGTTGCCATTTTTATCATTGGCCATTCTTAGCCTCGCCAAACGTGGGGGAAAAAAAAAAGAGAAGAATATATTAAAAAAGGAAGATAGGGCATGATGTCACGAAAAAAAAAAGATGTTGCAGAGTAGAGTGTGGCGGATGCTCCATTGAATTGTTATGCATAAAAACAGTCTTGCCTCAAAGTTCAGTAGAACGAAGTGGTGTGTTGCCCAAACGGGAAAGCGCGCGCTTGTTGGTTGGTTGGTTGGTTGGTTAAGGTGGTTATGTCCACCCGTTTTAAGATAATTGTCTCTGAGGAAAGAAGATGTTGTGGAGGGGACGGATGGGCGGAGGGGGCTTGGAGCTGAAGGGTAGTTGCGATGTTTTTTTTTTTTTTTTTTTTTTTTTTTTTTTTTTTTTTTTTTTCACGATGTGGGTAACACGTGCCTGCGGAGATGAAGGCTTACAATTTATTGTCAGATTCATCCCCACATTATATTGTATAATCCGCCAATGTCCGTAACTTTCCATACTCATTATTCTCTTGTTTCCTTCTCCCAGAACACAGCAGCCAAAAGTGCCCTGCCAATGTTGCTCTGTACCAAAAAAGCCAAAGCCACCGCTATGATTCATTAGTTGATTCAATTAATCAAAATTCCACCCGAGCCACCCACTACGGCACCAAATCAAGGCACGCACCCGATCCGAATGGACTTTTGGGCAAATCTGCCTCTGTTTCCTCGTTTTCTCATATACTTTTAGCAGGCCAAGACTGAGCGGCATTTGAGAGCTTAGCTGATTTTTCTTTTTGTGAATATTACTGTAATATTACCGTGCACTAATATGATCCGAACGTCGTTGATAAATGCTACCAGCCTGCTGCCGACACGAGACGAAACACCACCTCAAGTATGTCGCCGCCCCTTTATGTGGCAACTGGAATGCTTAAACGCCGATTTACTTTTCGTCCAAACATGGCCTATGATATGTTTTCTTCCTATTCTTGGAAGTCCCGTTGTTCTTTCATCTTCTTGATTTGCTCCCCAAGCTGACTAAAAGAAAATCAACGGCCTGGGGCCTTCAAGGGTCGGAACGCGCTTTGTCTGGCTTGTGGCTTTGCGTCCCTTATTGTCTTAATATTTTGCCATTCCAGTCCCGCACGTTTCTCCTTTTGGAAACAAAGAAACCATTCTATCCTTGCCGCCACTATTACTTGGGGCTTTGCTGTCAAGATACATAAGTACTTACTTACTCAAAGAACAGACACGAGAACAGACCCGGCAGTGGTTTGACCCTACGGGTTCTTTCGGCGGCCAACGGTGGCCGATGATTTTGCCTTTGTTGCCCGTCTCATACTTACAGAACAAGACACACACAAAAAACTACTCACCGGGGCTTGGTCTGATAAAAAAAAAGTTTTTGGGATCTACAGAGTGTGTGAATAGATATAAAGAAATTTTTAGTGATTTGGGTTTAACTTTCTGGAAGTTATGTTATACAAAATTTAGCTAGCAGGGGCAAAGCGCAGGACCAATTTTCTTTCTTTTTTTCTTTTTTTTTTCACTTTGTCTTCTCTTGCCATATTAGCGCCCCCCCCCCCCAAAACGAACAGGGTCTTCTCTATAAGTTAATGGGCGTCAGGAGGATTCCAACCAATCTAAGATGGCTGTGATTGGAGTCTTGTATTTCTCCTCCATACAATATCTTTCTATTGCCGCCGTTCTCTCGCTTTTCGCTTGTTTATTTTGCGAGTTGCAATTTATTTTGCCTTTTTTCTTTTCTCTTTCCTTTTTTTCTCTTCTTTTTTTTTCTTTTTTTTTTCTTTTTTCTTCTTTTTTTTCTTCTTCTTTTTTTCTTCCTTGTAGCTCGCTCACCATGGTCCGAAGGAAGCTGAAATGACCCATTCGAGTATCCTGATTTTATGGCGTGTTCAAGCGCGAAATTCTATTTTCTTTTGGGGGTAAAAGGAGACAATAAAATCACGGGAGGACAAGAAAAAAAGAAAACGATGTGTTGATTTAAATGAGAACATCAGCCAAAAGCCCAACTGGCCGTCTTTTTGGACGGACCAGCTTGGCGCTCTTTGTAGTAAATATGAGAAGTACAAGAGAGGCGGTCTTTACGGCTGGCTGGCTGGACAACCATTCTTACTACTCGTAATACATAATAGTATGTCGAAGTCTCCGAAATGCCCCCAGGTCTTGCTGTCGTCCCAGGCCAAGCTGAAGTGAAGTGAAGGGCAGCCATGTTCTTCCTCACCGAATTGTGTTGCTCAAAATAGCTACATTGGCAGATTTGCGTAATAATGATGTTACCTGCTTACTTACCTGCGTACTACATACTTAAGTACATTGTTGTGTGTGCGTGCATACCGGGCTTAGGCCAGCCTTGTTCTTTTTTATTTCATTTACGCCCATGTCAACCAAAGCTAAAGGCATGCTTCTACTTCCTCGCACATATTTTTGCTCCTCTCTTTCAAAGGCTTTCTCTCGGTTCCAGTACCCGGTTAGCTACCAGCAGTACTAAGCGAATTACACACCTGTACAAGCACATGCTGCAAGATTTGCTAATGAGTTACTGACAAAGTTGAGGTTTTCTTACAAGTAGCAAGCCAGGCCATGCCTAGGCGAAAAGATACTACAGTAGAAGCGAAGAAAAGAGAGAAAACAAGGTACGGCGCAATTTCTCTTGTCGGCTCTTCTCCAGAGGTAGCCATCATAGTTGTTTATTTTGGCTGATCGTAACTTATTAGCACCACGGCAATATGAAAGAAGAAGCTTGTTCGAATTTTCAGGTGGTGACGAGAAATAAGCCATGGAATAAGCCAGGATATAAAAAGAGGATATATATAAAAGAAAAGGATAGCAAGAAAGGCAGAAAGAAGAGGAATGGAGGAGCATGGCCTTGTCAGACAGAACGGCATGGCATTCCCGCAATTAATTTTCTATTCTATTCTTTTTTTTTTTTTTTTTTTTTTTTTTTTTTTTTTTTCTTTTTTTTTTTACAAGCAGTCATTACGTATGAACTTTGACAGGAATCAGTGACTGAAAAAGACACAAAAAAGGGAGCGGCGATTCTACCTTCCCTTACTTTGCGTTCTGTGTTTCTTCTCATCTGCATGTCTGTCTCTTGACGTCAAGAAACAAAGCGAAGCGCAGATTGGATAGAAGAAGGTTGAAAGAAATACAATAGAGAAAAGAGCGAGAAAAAGAAGCTGGTAGAAAAAAAGAAAGAAAAAAAAAAAAGAAAACAAGAATCCGAGGCGAACTTGCCGCACTGCTTCTCTCGTCCCGCCCCATCTCATCAAGTTTCTGCCAAGTCTAACTTTGCTCCCTTCACTGATATCTTATTTCCCCTTTTGCCTTTCCACCATTCTTTTCGGGCATTGTTTAACCTGCCATTTTTACCTTTGTCTGATCTCTTGCTTCTAGATTTTTGTTCCTGTATTTATAGTTGCATTTTGCTTGCCTCATTTTTGTTAGTTCAAGTTGCAGCGGAGCACATTTCATTGCTTGGCTTGCAGATGCTAACTACTACTACTAGCAGTACTACTACTAGTACACCGTAGCAGTACCTGGATTTCTGCAGTCCTTTTGTTAGACTGTCAAAATCGAGTAACGAGAATCCACGCCGTTCAGATCGTCTCGCCTGCAGAGCAGAAAATGCACAGTATGTTGCATTCTGGCTTCCTTTAAGGAACAGCGTCACCAGTAATTGAGTCTGTGGCTTGGGAACACTATCTATATTATGCTGCTTAAGTTGAAGGTTATAGCAGGCGTCGTTTATAGGGCTAAGCAACGAACGATGCTGACAGGGCAAAGGACCAGGGAAGGGTAAAGGAGGGACGCCAAAGCTCCGCTTATTGATTGTTAGTGGCAGTTCAGTGGAAAGACAATTGATTTCCCTGGCTCAGGGCCCTGAGAAAGGATAAATTACTTGGAAAAATGCACAAAAAATTCACTTGACAAAACAGAAAATAAAAAAGACGTCTGAGTCCGCGCAGAATCGCTCTATTACCCACGGCCTTGTCATGAACTCCACTTTGGCTGGCCAACTTACCTTACTTACGACCGAGTAAAACAGTTAACATTTTATCCACCCATTCATCATCCATCTATCGACTAAAAATGGGAGAGAATGCCAGTAGCCGGCCGAGCAGCAGGAGAAGAAAGAAACATGTAATTTTGGTAGGACTAAAAAGTTTAGAGTGGATTTTAGTGATTTTATCCTGTCTTCTTAGCGCTCTTTTTTATCAGCTAGAAAATTGAGAGCGGCACTAACAGGAAAGGAAAAGGATAGAAAAAAAAAAAGAAAAAAAAAGGTACAAAGTACTACTTTGTGTCTTTTATAAAGCGACGACTGTCACCATCAAACCAAGACACGGTTTGTCAACTTCTAGTGATTCTTTTTTTGATAGATTTTTCTTTGTTTTGGCAATTCTTACTCCGTTTCACAAAATCTCCAGCGCTTTCTGTTCGTCTTATAGCACTATCGTGATTATTTTATCTTTTGGTGTTTTCCTTCTTTTTCTCTCCGCCTTCTTCTCTTTCTCTCCGCCTTCTTCTTTTTCTTCCGCCTTCTTCTTTTTCTTCCGCTACTGGCTGGATACGAAGTGCTTTTGTTTGCTCTTTCCTTGACTTCTCTCCTGCAAAGAAGAAAAAAAAAACCCCTCACAGGCTTGCTCGCACACAACAAAGAAGGAACCATCCAATAAAGATAACAATAGTAACAAGCAATCTGGACAAGGCAGGAAGACCCTGTGGGAAGAAAACAGAGAGGAAGAATAGCCTTGTCAGCTAGGCCCTGTATTTACAGCACCTACTTGGGGTCTAAAGCCTCTGTCTCTCTAAGCCTTGTCTGTGCTGTCTGTCTGTCTTTGTCTTTTCTCTTCTCTGACTTGCTAAGCCTTCATTGTGCCTGCGCCTGTGCCTGTCCTGGCCCTGTCCAAAGCCCCCCCAGCCAGGCCTAGACCCTGCCCTGCCCTGTCTATCCTATCCTATCCCATCCTATCTCTCCATCTTGGCCTTTTGAAGAGTGCGCTGTAACTCTCGTAAAGTACATACAAAATGGCCGCTGTCGATCCCGCCTATCAGCATATTTTTGGCACTCCGCCTGTCAATTCTTTGCCCTCTTCTTCCCCTTCTTCTTCACCACCACCGCCAATTCCGGTGATTCAAGGCATTACCTCGCGTTTTAGCACTCCGTCTGCTACCGCTTCGTCTACATTTTCATCATCGTCTCCGTCGCTTTCGTCTGTTGATTCTTCATCGTCTTCGGCTGATTCCGTCTCGACTGCCGCCTCCTGTTCCTCGCCGACTCCCGACTTATCCGTTGCTTCCACGCCGCCTCCTCGCCGGCCTCGCTCCGTTGTTGCCTCATTCTTTTCCCGCTCTTCACATAGCTCGCCTCCCAAAATCAAAACCAAAAAAGAAAAAGAAAAGAAGCCCAAGCAAAAGTCGTTAAAAAGCAAGGGCTCCAAAGCCCGAATCCAGCAGCCCGAACCGCCCATCTGCGAGGAAGACGAAACACTCGATTCTCCCGCCGACATCGAAGCGTCTCTGGACCGTGAATTCTTATCACCACCACTTGGAAGCAGCTCTTCAGACCCAGCAGACACAATGCAGCAACAGCAGCAGGCGTACTACCAACAGTTGCAAATGCAGCAGCAGATGCAACTGCAGATGCAGCAGATGCAGCAGCAGATTCAGCAGCAGATGCAGCAAGCTCAACAGCAGCAGATGCAGCAAGCTCAACAGCAGGCCCAGTACGGCGCCAACACTCCCGTCGTGCTCAACCGCCCGCAGAGAATATCCTCGTCTTCGCCTGCACAGCAACGCCAGCACTACCAGCAGTACCAGCGCCAGGCCTCGCCGCAACGAATCCCGCAGCTTCCGCGACAACAGCCGCCAAAAAGACCCGTGAGCAATGTCTCGTCCAATGCCCCCCGCGGTCGGACCGCGTCTCACGGCAGCACCGCTAGCTTCGATTCAATTCTGTCAGGGTCATCGGCTCCCGGCTTTGATGCGCCGTCTAGCCGCCCCTCCAGCAGCCACACACAAGGCCGCAGCCACCACCACTATCGCCCGGGACAGTCGTTCCACCAGCCTTTGCTCGATTTTTCGGTGCCGGCGCCGCGGCAGAGAACATATGAAGAGGGCCAGCAGTTTGCGCTGCTGCCCGGTGAAGTGCTGGAGTTGATTCTCGACGAACTCAAGAACCTGCACTTGCGCCCCGGTAGCGACTCCTGTGCGTCGTGCTGGGCCCGTGATATATGCTCAGTGGCACTCGCGTCGCGCAAATGGTCAAAGTTTGCGCGAACGTCATTGTAAGTGTTTATTTTTCTGTCTTCTCTTTGTCAGTCAGTGTTACACTGCATTGACTATGGATCGCCACTAACCCGATGTGTGTCTCTGCTGCAGATACGAAGATATCCGGATCCTCGGTACCGACTCACCCGCCCTGAAGAAGCGCTACAAGACATTCGAGTTTCCCCGTCTAGCGCTATTGCGCCGTACCCTGCGCTCTTCGCAGCAAATTGCTGTCATTGTCAAGACACTGCGTGTTCCAGTGCTTACTTCCGGCATGAACAAGGAATCATACTACAACACCGTCGCCTCAGTCATTATGGCCTGCCCTAATTTTGAGCGTCTGCCGGGTCTGTTGCCTGCCTACAATCACTCGTTTAACCGCCTGTTCCACGCGCTATCATCCCGTCCCAAGCTTAAGCAAATGGACTGGATACTCGACCGCGCCGCTCAAAACTCCCCTCCTGCTCGCCTGAGTACTAGCCGTGGCTCGCAGCTGCGCAGCCGGCTGACCCCGCTGAGCACTGCCCCGGCCGACTTGAGCGTAGCCCAAACTTCGGCTTGGGCTGAGTGGCACTGCGATTGGTCGCATCTGACTACTCTGACTATTCACGGTATGCCTGGTGGTGCGCTGGCCCCGGACAACCTTGTCATGAAGGCCATTGAGCAGCTTCCCAAGCTGCAGCACCTTTTCCTTTCAAACCTGCCCTCTTCTGCATTGGACGACGATAGCATGCAGTCTCTGCCTGCTCTACAAACTCTGTCCATGACTCGCCTAGATGGCATCTCGAGCCGTGGCCTGGCCTCTTTTGCTGGCCGCCCAGAGAGCCACTCGATCAAGCGCCTTGAGCTGCGTCACCTCAAAATCGACTCCATGGCTGCCCTGTGCCGTGTGTTTGCCAGCTTTTCGTCACTTGAGAAACTGGTGTTTGTGCAAGGCTCTGCGCCTGTGATGCCCGCCGACGACATGTTTTGCCTCGTGCCCTACGCTGCGTCACCTTCGCTACGCAGTCTGCACTGGGACATTACCATGCCCGCAGACCCTCTACGGGCTTCTCCCTCCGACTCCATTATGGCGCGCAGCATTGCTGCTGGTGGGTTCCCTGCTCTGCGCTCTATTCGCGCCCCTGCGGATCCCGAGGGCGTGTTCCAGGCTCTATGCCAAGTCTACGAGCGCATCGACCTCGCAAGAGACCGCTTCCGCAACCCCGGCCAAGGCAGCATCAGTGATTCCTCCAGTGCCGTCGCCAACTTACGCAGCCCGCCCATCACTCCCGCCACCCCAACATTCAGCAAGTCCTCCACCGGCTCCACAGCCGCCACAACCACCGGCCTCTCCACGCCCACCGATTCCAACGCCGAGAGCGCCCCCGCCGAAGACGTCCGTGTCGCTAGCAATCTCAGCGACGCGCGCCGCCTCGCGCAGACGCGCCTGGAAAACGCGCAGCGCTTCCCGCGCTACTTTGCCCACATTGTCGACGAGCGCGGCCGGCTCGCCGAAAAAATTGGCCTAGGCGGTTTCATGGGCGACTTGCAGAGCAAAATCCGCTATAACCTGCTGCCTGACACGGGCGCATCGGATGCCGATGCCGGGCTGTTGGATATCGGTCACTTGCTGGCGGCTCGCGATGCAGAGGTCGCAGGCCAGGGCGAGTTTTGCACGGGTCGGTGGAATATGCAGGCGCTGCATGATAAGAAGGATAAAGAGCGGTGGAGCCATGCGGACCGGCCGCGGTGGGTGCCGTTGGAGCTGTGAGCTCTCCCTGTGTTTTCTGGGATTGGGAGCTTGGGAGGATACACAAAAAAAGGTACGCATTTTCTTGTTTTTCTTTTATTTCATATTTGGCGCATTTACTGGCCGATCATCTCATATTATTTATTTTTTAATTTCTCTTTCTTCTCTTCTTGGTTTTGTTCCAGCTTTTTTTTTTTGTGTATTAGTCTACCTTTGTTTTTTTTTTTTTAATTTCCATGGCTTCATCTCGTACATATTTATGAAATATCAATGATTTCTATCCACTCTCCTACTTTTATTGTCTGCTGTACAGAGTAGAACGGCAAGCAGTACTACAACATGCGTACCTTGTGTGGACACCGTGAAAAACAGGGTTGCCCGTGTGCTAGCTAGGGTTATGCTGATAAGCTGGTGTAACCTTGCTTATTGTCAACGGTTTAAAGAGCGTACATGACAATAGTTATTCCTCTATTTGCCACCACAAATTTTGTCCTCATACTGCATGTTTAATTTTTTTTTTTTTTTTCAAAAACTCTATCTTCCCCTGACTCCTCTAAAAAAAATTATTACCTTACATGGCATACCCAATAAAAAAACCGTACAAAAAGAAAAACACACGCTGGCTTGCTTTAATTTTTTTTATTCCTCCGCTGGGATTTTGGCTGTTGTTAATATTTTTTTTTGTTCCGCTCCAACACGCTTCACAGTACACTTAGTTGCATGTACCATGTCGTAAACAACTCATCATATTCTTTCCTCTTAACTTCCCAGGACTCTTCCCGTTGGTCCCTCAGTAGTCTCTCTGGTCTCTCTTCCCTCATAGCACAGCACAGCTCCAAATACGCAACAGCTCCAGCCCCTGGGGGACGCAAGTCGAGCAAAAAAGGTAGCCCCAAAGCTAAGCCCGTTTCTCTCCAAATTTTACGATAAAACAACACACCACATAAAGATTGAATTCGCTACTGCCGCTTTTCATGTCCTAGGCAATCAGAGCCGCGTTGGGGACGTCGAGAGAAAAAACAATGGCTGAAAATAGGAATTAATCATCAGATGTAGATATTCGAATTGAGAAAGAGGCGGCAGATGGGCGTATTAAACTTTCTTCATGAGGACGCGTGCTTCATTTTGTGGACGTAAAAATAAGAGAAAAAAAACAGCCTTGGCCTTGGCCTTTTTTAGCGGTAATAGAAACTCGACGGACGGTCTTCTTTTTGCCGGACGGAGTTATGCGAAGAGTGTGTGTGCAGAGAGGAAGAGAGAGAGAAAAAAAGAAAGGGGTGTCATCAGAGAGAGGAGGAAGAAAATGAAAGAAAAGGCAGTTGAGAGAGGAAGAAAACCGAATTCCTTGACCATGATGATGTAACAAAAGAAACGACAAATACAATTTTCCTTCCCCAACGCCTTTGAGCGACCCAGCCCCGGGCCTCCTGAGAGTTGTTTAACGGTACGACTTCTGGTAGCGGGCACGGGCACCGGGACCACCGAACTTCTTGGGCTCGCAGCGGCGGTTGTCGGCGACGAGCAGAGTGCGGTCGAACTGGACAAGCTGTATCGCGACAAAAAGACTGATTAGAAACTGATTCCCAGTGATATTCAACTGGGATAAAGAGAAACTCATGGGGGTCGGAATGGAATACGTACCGCAGCCTTCAGGGTGTTCTTGCTGTGCTCATCGACGTACTTCTGGTACCACGAAACCAGAGCCTTGGCAATAGCCTGGCGGACGGCGTAGACCTGAGAGACGTGACCACCACCAACGACGCGGACGCGGATGTCGACATCAGCGAACTTGTCGGGGCCCAGAACCAGGATGGGCTCGTAGACCTATAAATTCATCCACTAGTCAGCCACCAATTCCCCATATTTCCAATTCCATCTTTCGCGCATAATCGGGCAATTCGGGTTGGGCGAGTGCGAGTTTCGCGAGAGGCAAGTCACGGCATTAAATGTCGTCTTATCGGATTCGTTCGATGCTCGCCGTGTGCTGAGGTTCGTTTCGTACCTTGTAGCGGAGGATCTCGGGCTGGACCAGGTGAAGGGGCTTGCCGTTGACCTTGATGAGGCCCTGACCGGCTGTTCAAACAAAACTTCGTCAGTCTTTCGTTTCCTTCAATAATTCCACAAATCGATTTTCGGCAGAGATTCGTTGTCGTCGAAATTTCGTCGGCAGTCGTCGATCGGTAGGTTGAATGGGGAGGGTTATGTACCAGTGCACTGGGCAACCGCGGTGGCTATTCGAGATCTGTCAGCTTAATGTCTTCCACCATCGAAGCCATCACATCCATCTATCAATAGATTGACGATGGCACAGGGTCAACATACCGGTCTTCTTCTTGCCGAAGGTTTGCACGCGCTGCTTAGTAGACATGTTTGCTATGATGTGCGACTTTTTCACTTCGTGACGTGGAAGGGAAAAAATTGGGAATAGAGGCAGATTAAGTGAAGGGTCGAAAATTCTTGAGATGGGCGAGAAACACAAAATGGAGGGGCGTGTGTGTGGCTCCTCTTTCTTCGGCGTATGAGTGGTTCTAATTGGCTGGCTAGCGCTTCCTGGCTTCGCTGCAAATTTGTGACGGATTGTGTGTATTTCGGGCTTTGACCCATACAAACTGCTTCTTGGAGCGTAGCCTTTAAAGTGGGCCGGTTTCCTATTTTTCTCAAGGCCAGTGATTTTTTCTCAGGGCTGATGCCCTTTTTGTGGGATACGAAGCGCCACACTTGAGCTAGGTCGCAGCCACTGCAACTCATAAGTGGACCAGATGGCTCAAACGGGCTACATTAGTTTAACGCGGAACTGACTCCACATGACGACGAGCCTCTTGAAGTAAGACTACTACGCAGTACGTAAATCTGGCAGTTGATTCCCCGCATTGAAGAGCGCATTGAAGAGGATTGCGCACGATTTAGGTTAAACTGGTTTCATCTAACTTGCCTTTCACTTGTCCGACGGTACTATCTGTCATTTCTTATTGTTTTAGATTTAACATCTTATCACGTCTTCTCCTTATCCATCTTCAGCCTCCCCATTTCCATCACCAATCATGTCGCACAAGGGCGTTGGCATCGGCGCCTTTGACCGAAGCCGTCTGACCTCAGCTCAGTTCGCCTCCCACGGCTCCACTCTCCGGACAGGCAATGCGCAAGCCCTGGAAACCCAAATATCCGTGTTCCGCTCTCTGCTCCAGCAATTCGCGCAGACCCATGCCAAAGAAATCCGGTCCAACCCGTCATTTCGCGCAGAATTCGCGCGTATGTGCGCCGCTATTGGCGTGGACCCGCTGACCAGCTCGGCATCCGGTGGGTCCGCAGGGAGTGGTGGTGCGGGCGGCTCGATGTGGGCACAGCTCCTGGGTCGGTCTGTGAATGATTTCTATTTCGAGTTGGCAGCAAAGGTGGTGGATGTTTGTGGGGCAACGCGTGGAGAAAACGGCGGCATGATTGGCTTGAAAGAAGTCAGAGATCGCATCATGAGTGGGAGAATGGAGGGCGCTCCGGAAGTCACTGATGATGATTTGTTACGCGCAGTGGGAACACTGAAGCCGTTGGGGTCTTCGTACAGCGTCATCAAACTTGGGCGCAAGCAGTACATCCGCTCAGTTCCCCGTGAGCTCAACACTGACCAGAGCTCGGTTATGGAAGCATCGCAGATCGAGGGATATGTGTCGGTAGACCTGCTAGTGGTGAACCTTGGATGGCCGCGAGCTCGCGCTCAAACAGCTGTTGACGATTTACTTGGTGAAGGAATGCTTTGGGTTGACAAACAGTGCCAGCCATGGGAGTACTGGAATCCTAGTTGGATGGTTCACGGCGATGATACTTTCAACTAGCCATAGACACCGATATAATACCGTGGACGGGTACACAGAACCGGTACGAGTATTTTAATAATAATAATAATAATAATAATGATGATGAAATACCTCTGAAAACAGAACAAGCATCATCTATTTTGTAATCTCTCGTACGAGGGATCCCCCAACGCCAAGCCTTCCAAAATAAGCAAAGGTATCAAAATCCACCCAGGCTAGGCTATCATGAAGAAAAAGACAGCAAACAAAAAGCCGTTTACCGGAAAACAAGAACATTTCATATAAAGACAACGGAAGCAACCCCCCCCCCCCCCCCAAAAAAAAAGCCCCATAAACATAATGGTGGAACATAGAGGTAGTTCATAGGTGTCATATCCATATATGACAGATGATGTAGCATGAGTGATAGTATGAGTAAAGTGAAAAAAAAGTATAAAAAAAAGAAACATAATGCTTAAATGGTGGCGCATGAAACAAAAAGATGACTTATCGTCTTACCGTCCGCAGAGTGTTGAGCCGGTACGACGGATCCGACACGCTCCGCACTCTCTCCCTCCGCGTCTCCTCTTCCTCAATCGTATCGTTCAAGTCGTCAGAGCGCATTGCCACGGCACTGCCCTTGCGCACCTGTCTCTTGGCAGGCGACTGGCGGCGGCTTTGGTTTTGACTCTGTGTCTGTTGTGTTTGTGCACGAATCTCGCGGTCGTCTTCGTCTTGGGTGTCGCTGTCGTCGTCGTCGTCGTCTTCTGTGCTTTCGAAAATAACGGACCGCATAACGTTTGGCGGGAACAGTTCAATAACCATTTTGCGAATGGGAAAGCGGTAGTGGCTGTACTCCATCAGAGTGTGAACCTTCTTGTACAGGGTTATAGAGTAGAAACAGCCGGGGCTGTGTTGTTTAAGCTGCATCAACGAGTTCATTGCGCGCTTGAAAAGGACCGTGTTGCTGAGATCGACAACCAGTTGGACAGCGCGGTCTTCTGCCTCTTCAGGCGTCGTCGGCATAGGAGTGTCATCTTCCAGGGGAGGATGGGGAGGCATGGCAGGCGGCGGGTATGGCATCGTCCGCTGGCTGAGTGGCAGCTCAATGTGCGCGATACGCTCTGCGTGCCATGGGCGTAGCGAGAAGAACTTGCTGAGATCCTTGGGAATACAGAGACCATATGAGGCCCCAGTGATGGAGGTGGCCGATTCCCAGCCACATTCAGTCAGAATTTCCAGGCCGTGAATGGACCGGGAAATCAAACCCAGGACAAAGAACGCAGTTCCACGTAAGCTCAGTATCTCGTGCTGCTGCGCAATCTCCACAATCTGCTCAACAACATCACACGATTCTAGGAAAGGAGCGCCCAGCTCCATCGATCCAATGTTGCCAACAGCCCATAAGCAGCCCTTGACTTTGACCACCAGTTCCGAATCCTCAGACTGCATACCAAACTCGCGAATCGTAGCCACAAACTCATCAAAATGGCCCTTGTCGCGAAGAAGCTTGCACCCCTCACTTGTGCGCGTCAATTCGCGGTAAAAGTGGGGCGGGACGTGTATCTCTGGAAACTCGCCTTCAACCTCTGTCTGGTCAAACTGCGGAGGGCGAGCTTGCTGTTCTTCGGCAGGCTCAAGGAACGCGCGTGCAAGACTGGCTTCGATCAAGTCAACATAGGTATCGTTGCGCCCAAGGAACCAATCGTCCATCTCGTTGCTGATGTAGTCCAGTCCATTGAGATATTGGTAGCCACTCGAGGTTGACAGAAAGCGCAGCAGAAGAGGCGCGCCGATTTCGCCCAGGTGGTCAAGAGACGGCTTGCAATAGACAATGTACTCGAGGTAAGCCTTTCTGCCGCACGCCTTTTCGAGAATCTTGACAGCAGTCGCACAAACCTCCAGCTCAACGTCATAGAGCTGGGTAACAAGGAGCTCAATGGCCCACTTGGAGTCACCCAGTGTGTTTGACGACGGAGCATAGGAAGCAGGGTGCACGGCATACTTCCGCAGGACATTGCTAGCGTGGATCCGAATCTCCTTGGTTCCGCCAGTCAGCGCCTTGGACAGAATGACGCGAGGGTGTCCGGCAATGCTATAGTCAAAGTTGGATAGGAGAAGCTTGATAATGTCGGAACGCTGGTTGTGGTCAATCACGTGGTAGATTGTCGTGAAGATCCGCAGGCGCTCCATGAACCGAAGGCCACGAGCGTCGCCGCTGAGAACTCCCAGCATGGGGAAGTAGCCGCCACAAAGCGTGTCAATCAGGCGGTCCTTGGAAAAGATGGGATGCTGGTTATCAATAACGCTCGTCTACACCATGTTAGTAACGCTGGTTTATCCCATATGCCTCTGAGTAAACTTACCGGGTCGCATTGAGCCAAGCTGGTGGCAAGCTGCCTCAAAAGCTTGCTCTCGCCGAGCACCTTATTGCCCTCGGGAGACTGCAAAAGAGCATGCATCAAAGCGCAGCCGACCTTGACGTACTTCTGAGTGTTACGAGTGTTTTTTATCTCCGAGAAGCGATACTTGAAGGGCCGGTAAAAGCTCATCAAACGCTTGAGGAATTTCGAAGCCTTGAGGGCTTCATCCACACGCTTGCCGATATGGAGCGGTCCCTCCACAATCTTGAGGATAATGTCCCACTTCCACTTGCTGTAGTTGGAGCTGTTGAGGACATTGCTATCAATCAGCATTTGTCTAAAGCTCCCTTCATCTGTAGCAACAGCGGCGACACTTTTGGGGTGATCGGTGACATCCGTGAAATCAGAGGGGTATCCCGTGATGGAAGTAGAGCCACCGCTTCTGTACAACGTTCTGCTGACGCTGCTGATCTGATATACAACACCAGACGCAAGGTAACGAGTGGGATTGTCAATGTCGATTGCGTTTGCAAACAGATCCGGAAGAAGCTGGACTTCGGCACTCCAAGAAGCGGGCAAAAGACGGCTGGCCAGCTTCAAAGTCTCCGTAATCAGAAGCGTTGTCTTCCGAGTGAGTGTGGCGTTTCCTTCGGTTTGAGTGATGGTGATGAGCTTGGTCAAGAGGCCTGCCTTGATGAGCACAGCGAGAAGAAGGGCTGTGTAATGGTCGATAAAGTTTTGCTCGCCACCATCCTCGTCAAACATGGGCATCGCCTTGTTGGAATCTTCCGACTTCAGAGTGGTCACTCTCCCGTAAGTTGTCAACCGACGACCAGCAAGAAAAGACTGCGCCCAGCCTGGAGACTTGATGCGGAGGAGCGTATAGAGAATATCAATGATTGTCTCCTTAACTATGGGATACGGCGATATCAAGCTGTCCAGAAGCGACCGAATTGTTCTAAAGTTATACATGGTCAAGGACATCAGACCTGACCAAGACTTCATCGCAAGCGTTATTGCTTTGGCATTTTGCTTGAGAAGCGCTTCACTGTCGTTAAGAAGATCGGTAAAGGGGTTGAATAACACGTCAATGCCGTATCCGGGTCTCAGGAACTGTCGTTTGACCGGGGAGTCAAGGAGATATAGAAACACGGATATCAAGCTCGAGGGTGCCTTGTAGGAGCCTTCTGAAAGCGCGTCAAACAACGGAGCAATACCATGAGAAGCAACGAGAAGTTGAGGGTCACGAAGAAGAATCTCGGCAAGCGTCTCTACGCACATGGGTCTAAGACGATCTTCGCGGTCTTGTGTAGGCTCTGCAGGCGTACTTCCGCCGCGTCTCTCGTCCACGTTCTCGGCAATCGATGCAATCGTACGAACAATGGCTCTGGAGATCTGTTTGACGCCATCCTTGATATCCAAGAAAGCGCGAATTAGCTTCAACGCCTGTTCGCGCTCGACGTCTGCTTTGCGGTCTTTGAGTAGCGAAGTCACAATCAAGAAATCGATGTTAAGGTGGCGGATCTTGCGCAAAGATCCCAAGTCGGAGATGGCGTAGCGAGTCATTCGGTAGCCGGCGGCCACAACCTCACGGCTGTCACTGAGCAGCATGATTTGGATTCTCTTGCCGAATATATGCCATACCAGGTCGTACTTGAGAGTGGGATGGCGTTTGAATAGCTCAACGAGGCTATTTGAGCGGCTCACGTAATACTCTGCTTTCATTCCATCCACCTCCAGAGCTTGAACAAGGTCAGACAGGGCCACAGAAGGTGATTCAGCGGACTCATCGACATCTGAATCAACGCCAGCACGGCTTCGGGATACACTTCGCGGAGATCTGAAGCCAGCAGAGGACATTAAAGCGTCCCCCCTTGTGCGGATTGGGGTACCAGGAGTAGCGCGCTGGCGCTGGGCCTCTTCGATCCGTCTCCGGAGATCGTTGATTCGCATGGTCGACGCATTAAGCTCTGCTTCAACACGCTGTCGTTGTTCTTTGGTCTGTTTGGCCTTTTTCGTGTTGAGGGCTTCCAACATATTCTCGCTGCCTTCGCGGATCTTCATTTCGCGGTTCAACGAGTCTTTTAAGGCTGCTATCCGCTGTTCGGCTGCGGTGTCGTCTTCGTCGTCCAGCATTCCGCCAGTGATAGAGGCGGCGCCGCCTTTGGCGTAGTTATCAATTCGTGAGGGCGTTCGTGCCGAGCCAGTCAGCATCTGGGTTCTAAAATCGGAGCTATAGCTGCCAACGCCAGTAGCATTGGAATTGTTGCGCTGCTGTGTAAAGTTCGCGGACGACGTCGCCATGTGGCGAACAGAGCCAAGACTGCCTCCGGGATGGAGACCGCCATTGGCGGTATTCGAGCTGGTGCTGGCATTTGTGTGGATGCTGCCATCGAGACTTGGGCGAGGAGGGGGGATAACACTAGACGGCGATTGTGTTTGCTGCGAGGGATGCGTTATGGGCGGGAACGCCTTTTGTGTGGGCGTGGCCGAAGAAGCATCTAGCATGGTGGGCTGTCGTAGTTTCTAGGTTTTATGCGGGAGGCTCTATTTAGATTGCGGGATTGGCTGTGACGCGAAGCTCGATGATGTACGACTCAGGCAAGGGCTTCGTCAACTGAACTGGGCGAGCTTGCTCAGTCCACCAACCGGGACGCAGCCCGAGCGGCAATCATAAGAGGTTGTGCGCAAAAGAAAGGTCGATATCAAGACGGACAGCGCAAGGAGATATCAATCGTGTTTGTGTAGCAGGCGAGTGGGTGATTAAAGTTGGCGACGAGGGTTGGTTGGCGAAAGGGTACAGAGAAAGAAAAAAAAATGGGTTGTCGGGGCGCAATGCGAAAGCTGTGTCTCTAGAATGATGGGAAAATACGGCAGCTTCACAAAAGGCGGCGTTTGTGGGCGGGAAAATCGCAAACAGGTTTGTCGGCAATTTCGTAAGTACGTATTCTCGTATGGAGGGGAGAGTGGATGCCAGTATTCGTAGGAATGGCAGCCAAATCGGCGGCGGCTGTATAAACTTCGTAAAACGGTCGTGAACTAGTGAAGAGCGGCAATAAAAATAAGGATGCAGAATGCAGAGAAAAAAGCGTCGGGCAGTCCGCTGAGCCACAACAAAGGAGCAATAAAGGGCGCAAAGGAATTTCAAGTGTAAAACGGCGTCAGCCTCGAAGCGTAATTGGAGTGGTTAAGCCAAGGCTGAAATGGTCAAAAAGATAGATCTATATCTAGAGAGCTAAGCGACGGGGAAGGCTGAAATCAAGGTGTCAGTACTGAGCTGCTGCTAGTCGTACTCTTTGCTTTGGTTCTGTCTTGTCAATGCACGCAGTCGGGAGCTGCAAGGATTACGATGTTGCTGGATTGCTAGATTGCTAGATTGCTGAATTGCTGGGACCGGAGATATCGTCTAGGGTTTGGGGGGTTTGTTTGCGTGGGTTGATTGGGTTAATTGGGGTTTGATTTGTGTTGATTGGAAGTGAGGTTTAGCGGAGCGTACCTAAAAGCACGATATCATCAATCAAAAGCCGGAAAATGAGTAGAAATGCCACTAATGTCACCTCTGGAAATCAAAGGCTTGTCAGTCCAATCGGAGTAGATTGCTACTGTTTGCCGTGTCTGTAAGTTGCTTGGTGAATACGGATCGATGCGACGATAACCGTGATGACGTGAATCGTTTGTCGCAACCCGATGGGTAGACAAAGACTGGAAAGTGTGCTACAGAGCAGTAGATTCCGGTACAGATTTTTGGGTTCTTCACAAAGTATCCATTTCCCGTTGGGAGACTTGCTCCCTCCACAGCGGGCGGAGCCCACATTAATTTTCCCGCTGTGCCGATGCCCGGGTGGGGGGATTCAAGGGAATCCACTTTTCGCCTTTTAAAAACAAGCGTATCAACCCTTGTGATAACCCTACTAAGCATCAATACACAGTTCTGTGTGATAACTTTCTCCGCCGATGGCCGACAACCGAATGAGGCAATGAAATACGGAGTACAGTGGAGCAAGCATTCAAAATTGTTTTGGAGATGACAATAAAGCTTGATGGCAGGTTGAAGGTAGTTTCTGTCATAATGCCACCCACCACCAGCGGCTTTTCACGAAATACAGATAAAGCAAAGAAAGAAGGGAAGATAAAAAAATGAAAATGAAAATTATGCAGATTACCCTTTGAAACAAAGGACGGAAACGACGTCATCGACGGAAGCTACAGTCGCAAGCCGCCCATGTGCGCGTAGCAAACTACGAAGCCTAGCTTAGGATAAGTTATTGTGTTATTCGTACTTTGTACTATTAACACCAGTAGACAGTGAGTGAGTGAGTCTGGAAAAATATTGCACTCCAAGACTAAGCAGTAGTACCATATGTAGTATCATGTGTGTGAGTTCTTTCATCTCTCGTCCCGAAGACAAAATGCAGTTCACAAGTCAGCCTAAGCCCGCTAAAGGAGGGGCAAATCCAAACCACAGGCCCCCGGACGACCCAGTTAGTAGCTTGGTTTACCCAAAGCGGAGCAGCGACCAAAGATCGTACTGGCGTCGTATGATTCCTGATGGACAGGCTACGTCCGTTCTGGGCTTCCGGCGAATGCCATTCATATTTCATCACACTTCAGATTCTCGACTTGGGAGGGGAGCAGCCAGCAGAAGAAAGGAGGAACGCTGGCTAATAGGCAGCTCAGTTACATTTGACGCCAAGTCACGGCACGTGCTTTTTGTTTGTTATTGCTGAAGGGCCCTGATAAAGCTTGCCAGGTTCTCCCCAGTGAGTCTCCACATTTTGCAGCGAATTTACAGGTAGTGGTGGCCATCGGCCGGTTCCGAGAAGAACCAGCTATAGTGGATTTATAGATTGTCTTAGTTGGTATCAACTAGGAGCCAGCTCACTATCTAGACTTATCGCCTGTGTCTCTGTTTTTTTTTTTGGTGGAATATGGAATTGGACGTTGATTGCCTAATAGACGTATAGAGCTTAGCCTTAGCTAATGCGGGGCGCCGGGAGCAAAACTCATACACCTAAAATACGGAATTTATGTGTTTTGCTTGTGAAAGCCGAACAAGGCCAGCAAGACTTTAAAAAGGCGGCTTCCGCCGCCGTATTCTCAACCTTTTCCAGTTACTAAGTATATCTACATCCCATCACCATCTATTCTCTCTTCTTTCATCATCTTTTTCATCAGCCTCCCGACCTTGATCACCTCATTCTTTTTTAATCTTCAAGTTTCATTTTATTTAATCATTAAGATGCCCGCCATTGCTTCTGCTCGCTACGGCAAGGACAACGTCCGCCTCTACAAGGTCGACCGTAACCAGGAGACCGGCGTTCACACTGTCACCGAGACCACCGTCTGCTGCCTTTTGGAGGGCGAGATTGATACCAGCTATACCGTTGCCGACAACAGCGTAGTTGTGGCCACCGATTCGATCAAGAACACCATCTTCATCAAGGCCAAGGAGAACCCCGTAACTCCTCCCGAGCTATTTTCTAGCACGCTCGGCAAGCACTTCCTGGACCAGTACAAGCACATCCATGTGGCCAACGTCAAGATCATCACCCACCGCTGGACGCGCATTGAAGTTGACGGTAAGCCGCACCCGCACTCGTTCTACCGCGACGGCAGCGAGGTGCGCGTGGTCGAGGCCCGCGTGGCCCGCGATAGCATCGCCATCAACAGCGGTATCCAGGGCCTCCTGGTGCTGAAGAGCACCGGCTCGGCCTTCCACGGCTTTGTCACCGATGAGTACCGCACCCTGCCCGACTCCTTTGACCGTATTCTGTCGACCGATATCGACGCCACCTGGACCTGGAACTTCAAGTCTCACGACGAGGTGGTTGCTTCTGTGCCCAAGTTTGACAAGGCCTTTGACGATGCGAGAAACATTACCTTGAAGATCTTTGCCGAGGACAACTCGGCTTCGGTGCAGAACACCATGTACAAGATGTGCGAGACCATTCTGGATGCAGTGCCCGAGGTCGACACTGTTACCTACGCCCTGCCCAACAAGCACTACTTTGAAGTCGGTATGTATATTTTCTTGGTCCTTTTGCTCTGAGGCACACTCGCTAACAATGTTTCCTCATATAGACCTCAGCTGGCACAAGGGCCTCAAGAACACCGGTGCCGATGCCGAGGTTTACGCTCCTCAGTCTGGCCCCAACGGTCTCATCAAGGTTGAGGTTGTTCGCACCAAGCCTCTGACCGTCAACTCCGCCTCCGCTTAAATACCCCCCCCCCCCC
>LKBB01000142.1:0-13991 GCA_001513885.1 Thielaviopsis musarum
GGGGAGGGGGAGAGGGGGAAAAAGACAAAAACGGAAAGAAAACTAAATAGAAAGAAGCAACATGAAATAGGCTTAGAAAATAAGGAGAGTGATGAGGGTTCTTTTCTTCTCTCGGAACCCAGTTAAAACAAACCAGCCAAAAATAAAGCTAGACTCTCAGTCTTAAAGCACTATTACGAACGATCAAGTAACGTCGAAGGAACGTTGAGAAGGTTCGCCGACTCTGAAGCTACCTAAAATCTGAGATGGGGCAATGAAGTCACTGTCTAGTTGTATCGTTGCATTTCTGTAGCGACAACCGCTTTGACTTTTCTTCCTGTGTGACTAGAAGAGCATTAGCATTAGCATAGTAACAGGGCGCAGAGCAAGTGGAGTTTTGCAGGGCGCCGGCTTTTTGTTAGTCCTATCACAACGACAAAAAAGAAGGAGAAGAATAATGATATCATATTGGTCACTTGCTTGCTGCTTCCTAATCCTTTAGGTTCAAGCAAGAGCAAAAGAAGAAAGCGAAGAATAAGCCTCGAGAATTTTTTTTCTTTTTCTTTTTCTTTTTCTTTTTCTTTTCTTTTTTTTTTTTTTTTTTTTTTTTTTTTTTGCGCTCTTATTTCTGCCACCCAACCATAAAGAAAGTTTGGAAAAGAAAAGCAAAGTTTCCATAATACAAGTACTAGTACTAGGAAGAATGGGGGCGTAGGGAGGATCAGTTAAAGACACGCCCCCTTCTTGAAAAGTTCCACGACCCTTGATCCATGCATGTACTTTCTTCGCGGTTTTCTTTTACAGGCGGCCGACCAAGTCCACACCCGGCTCAGTCGCAGTACTTGTAGAAGTAAGGGCAGAGAGTAGGGTGGGTGAAATAGTACTGAGCCGGGCCAAATTCACACCACTTGTGACATCTTGTGCAGCGCATGACATGTGGTTTTTTATTTTTATTTTTATTTTATTTTTATTTAATTTGCCTTCGTCCTCTCATGCTCTTGGGATGCCGGCGAGTGTGATGCGCTACGTATATACAGCAGTACTACACCGTATGTACCGTCTCATACCTTAACAAAGGTGCCGTCTCATCTATTGCTTCCTTTTTCCTAGAAGCGGGACAATGGGAAAAAAAATGTTTCAAAGGTAGTACTACTAGATAGAGTCATGACGATAAAATCACAAATTAATCAGCTGAAGCGAGGTAGTAGAGGTGGAGAATAAGCAAAAGAGGAGAAGGAAGAGCTACCTGATCTAATTCTTTGTCTGACAAGCTTGCCCTGGTTTTGTGTTTTTTTTTTTTTTTTTCATCTTTTTTATTTTTTTCAATCTTTTATTTTTTTCATGCCTTTTCTCGCCCGTCCTTAGTCAAGTATTTTCCTAGATATCCCTTAAGCTTGCCCAGACAAGAAAGGAACGAAAACAAAGACTGGTTTACAAAAAGAGACAGAATAAGGAAGATGCAACAGAAAGGAAGCAAAGGAAAGGGAAGGAAAAGAAAGCAAAGGAAAGGGAAGGAAAAAAAAAGAAAGAAAAGGAAAGTGGGCAGAAAAGATCAAGTAGGATGCTATGTTACCTCATGTACAAAGAACAAGAATATAAGCAGAGGGTTTTGGTTTCGGCTTTTGGCTGAACTCGACAGCGAGAGGAAGACATATTACTTGTAAGTAGTACTACTACCAGCTACAATTATGAATACTTAAGTACTTTAAGTATCTTTAAATGCATTGGCCCGCTGGCTGGTAAAATGCCGACGGAATTTCACAGAAAATAAAAGAACTCAAAAACAAATAAAATAAAAGAAAGAAGCAAGAAGCAAGCATTTCCATGCAGCGTAGCAGCTACCCTGCCCTTGCTTGTTGCGCTTTTTTTTTTCTTCTTTTTTTTTTTTCTTTCCTTTTTGCCAGGTCAAAGTCAGGTTCGAGGGGTATTCTTTCTTTCTCTTTTACATCTTCTTTTTTTCTCTCTATTTTTTACAAGTAGATTCATATTACTCGCACTAACTTTGTAGAATAAAGTAACATGGTATTTTGAGCCTTGACCGACCACAAAGAATTAGCTTGTAACAAAGACCAAAATGCAAGGAAGCCAAGGCAAGCAACAACGGAGCACAACACAAACGGAGAATTAAAAAAAAAAAAAAGACACACCAAACACACCCACCCACCCCATCCACACGCACGCACGCTCGCACGCACGCACGCACGCAGACAAAAAGACTGCTAGCCAACCAGGCCAACCAATGCCAAACTTGGACTGCCAGAACAGACAAACCAAACGCCAGAAACACACCTGGCATTTGTTTACATAAGAGCTGGCAGATGCCCGTTTCTCATGCATCGTTCTCTTCCCCTCCCATCCTCTTCATCTTCCCTTTTTCCACTTTATTCTTTATTTTTACATTATCTTGACCGCTAGCTTTGCCCCGAGCAACTGGCCTAAGTTGCGCTTTAAAGAACTAAACAAGACTTGTACAAACAACAACACATTCGCTTTATTCTTGGTCGCTTACTACATTTTTATCCCTTGACCTGCTCTTTACTCCTCCCCCTCTTCCAAGACAGATTTTCTGGTTATTCAGAATTTTCGGCTGTTTTGTTTTGTTCTTCATTCTTCTGTCCCAAATTTTCTGAGGAAGTCCTCGTCGACTCCTGTCACTCGCTTGAACCATAAAAACCATCAAAAATCATAAAAAACACAATAAATAAAAACCAAACGCCTCCTCCCACAAAACGAAAACTTCTTTTTATTCTCTTGAAATTCTATACAAAAGAAAAAAGAAGCTTCTTCTCCGATTCTAATACTACTACTGATCTCCAGACTTGATTCTCGCCTTTTGCTTGCTCTTGTCTATCTTGTTTTCTGTTCCTTCCCGAAAAAAACAAAAGACCGCCTCGCTCTTGCCTGCTCTAGCTCTTGCTCTTGCTTTGCCTGATTCTTCACCCACTTTCCCGGGAAATCACCGCACTTACCTTGTTTTCTTTCTTTGCCCCTGTCTACTTTGTTGTGGCCCCAAGCAAGAAAAAAACACACAAGAAAAAAAAAAAAGCTCCATAAATAAAGAGCCTGCACAGAAAACGAAAAAAAACCACCAAACCTCCTCGCCAAAGTCAAAACAACGGCCTTGTCGTCTTCTTGATTCTCCTCGCAGATCAGATCCTGACTTGACCGACCCGCTTCCGTATTAGTTGCTACTTTACTTTTATTGTGCTTCTGTCTGTTGTTTATATTCAGACCGTTGCCCACTCTCCGTATCAACTTTTGTCTTCTATTCTTCAGCCATCGCTTGCTTGTTTTTTCTTTGAACCTTTTCTTCTTTTTTTTTTTCTTTCTTTTTTTCTTTTTCTTTGCTTCGCTACTCTTTATTTCCCCAAAGTACCTCCAACCATCAACCCATCACCAACTTGGTTATTCGTTTTGTTTTCCCTTGACCTGGAAAACTCAATGTCTCGGTACCTTTTTTAAAGGCTTCTTTTTCTTTTGTCTGTCTGCTATTTTAGTAGTCCACGCTCGCTTTATCCCATACCATTCGCTCGCTTTTAAACACCAAACAACGTTCGCTACCTTTTTTCTCTCTTCTTGTACGCCTCTCTAGACGTGGATTTATCACCAGGAAAGACTAAGCAACAAATTACTTTACAGTACAAAACACAGTACCAAAGATCCCCAAATCTTTAGCCTCTGTTGTCTTGTCCCGTTACTAGTCTCACCTCTCGCGTCTATCCAAGCCTTAGCTACTACTACTACTACTACTACTACTACTACTACTAGTATAGTACAGTGCTACACTGCTACTCTGTTTTGCCTCCACTCGATTTGATTGCATTTGATCTCTGCACTTTTGCCGGCTCGTCATCTTTTGGCTCTCTTCCCGCTTCTCTTGTCTGAGACTCCTGCTTTACCTCCCCGGGACATCTAAAACAAAACCGCCCAACTCACCTTGCGCTAAGTTTGATTTCCCTAGTTTGTCCCAGCAGACTTATAAAGCTCTGCTGTTCCGGCTTGTAGATCAGCGGCTGAATTTCTTCTTGCTCTCGCTTTTCAACGTCACGTCACTGTTTTATATTCCGTGGCCTTATCCCTTTGTTTCTTTTTGCGTTATTACCTTCTTTGCTCTCGTTGTCCCGCATATTGAAAGACGTCTTATTGACTGATCTTTTGTCCTAAAAGAAACAGCACTCACTACTACTACCAACGACACTCGTTATTTGCTCAAGCCAAACGCAAGCCTCGCTTCTTTTGTGTTTGATTTCGACTTGATCTTTTAGTCGATCTCGGCCTTGATATTTTTGTCTCTTTTTTTTTTCTCTCTTCATATTTCTATTCTCTCACGACTTTCACAATGGCTGGTCCCGGTGGTGGTCCTCCCCGTCGCAGGTGAGCCTTCCTCTTCTTCTTCCTTACTTCCTGTAGTGTCATACTAACTCCCAGAAGCCATACCAAGTCCCGCAAGGGCTGCGACGCCTGCAAGCGTCGTCACATCCGCTGCGACGAAACCTTTCCTCAGTGCCTCAACTGCACCAAGCACAAGATCCGCTGCCCCTACAACGACATGCCCGTCGACCGCTCCGGCTCTCCCGACAAGGCCAGTATTGTGTGGGCTGACGATGTTGTCCGCATCGCCGACCAGTGGCTCAGCACCATGATGTGGCCGTTCCCCATGCTCAACGTCTTCAGCTTTGTCAACCCCAAGATGCTCAAGCTCGACGACCTGCGCCTTCTGTGCCACATCTGCCTTGTGTGCAGTGAACTCGGCAGCCAGAACAACCTGGGCCTGACTGTGTGGTCAACCCAGATGCCCGAGATCCTCAGCTTTGCCGCCGTTTCGCCCTTTGTCATGAATGCCGTGCTCTCTTTCTCGGCTACTCACCTGAGCTCCATTCGTGACTCTTCAGCCATCCGTAACCTGGCTTTCAGCCACCAGGGCCGCGCGCTCAAGGGTCTGGGTGACTCTCTGCAACACTTTAGCCCCGAGAACTCGGATTCGGTACTGGCCGCGTCAGTAGTGCTTAGTTGGCAGACGACGGAATGGTAAGTGGACTAACAAAAGTTGACGTTAAAACAAGCCATCAGTACTAACAATATCAAAAACAGGCGTGACTGGTCCAAGCACATGAACGGCACTCTTTCGGTAAGTCTTTTTTCTTTTCAAGAATACTTTTTTTTTGCATTATATATCGTGACGTGACACAAGCTTTGGCTTTGGTCATAAAAGCAGACAGGCATATATGCAGACACAGACCCTAACCCCGCCGATGCAGATCATCGACCTTATGCGCCAGGGCAACTATCCGTCTCGCTTCCAGTCCTTTATCGACAGCCAACACGTGACGACCATGGCCCCGCCTTCACCGCGCCCTGATCACAAGACGAGCCAACCCAAGAAAGAAGACATGGACGTGATGCAACGCACTGTGCAGCAACTGCAGGTGCTCGAGGCTCACCTCAAGAGCAGCGGCATGGACTGCAAAGACGTGCAGAACCTCATCAACTTTGTCAAGAACGCCCGCAAGGCCAGTTCGTCGGGCCTGACGGTGCAGCAGCAACACGAGAAGCTGGCGCCTCTCCGTTCGTGGCTGTTTTGGCAGCCACTCAAGTACCTGAGCCCGATGAACACGTCGTACTCGGGTCTGATCATCATTGCCAACTTGTACTCGGTGGCCCTGGTCATGGAGCGTTTGTTCCCTGATATTGGTGCCGGATACTTTGGCAGTCTGACGGTTCAGCCCATTTTTGACATCAACGAGCGCATCTACCACGCCTCGACTTCTGGGGATGCCGCCATCGCTGCTCTGCTTGCCTTGATGCGTGGTCCTGCCAACACGGCTGCCGAGTTCCAGCAGCGCCGCGGCTTTGTGATGCCGCATATTCCGATGCTTCCGCCGGCAACGACCACGCCCGAGGCCATGTACGTGGCTGCTGCCGGAACACCGACCGCTGCTAGCTACTACTCAGTGTCGGAGGCGCCTTCCACGCCGTCCATGATGTTTGCTACGTCTTCTGGTTCGCCTGTATTTGCGCCCGAGCCCCTGCCCTTCCTGGATAGCCCCGCCAACACCATGGCCATGATGTCGCCGGCCCTCCCGACCAACCCGTATCTTTCGGTGCCCAGCCCCGGTTATGCGGCTAGCGGTAGTCCGTACAGTGCTGCGTCCAGCCCGGCTACCAACTACGATACTACGGCTTATGTTACCGACCCGGCTTCGTTTGGCGGCAGTGAGTGGAATCCGGCGCCGTGGCCGATGATGCCCGAATATTCGTCAATGGCTTCCGAGTGCGTTTCTCCTTTGATGACGACGGCCCTGCTCTATTAGAAGGGGCCTTCTGACTCGCCTCTTTTTCACTCCCCCCTTCTTGGACTCCTGGATTCGATATTCGACTGGTTTCTTCCGTCTTTCATCAAACCACGGGCCGCTTCTTGATCTTTGTTTAACTTGACGATGTTCATTATTCTTTCCGGGGACCCTCGCATTGACCAATGACCGCCTTTCTCTCTTTCCAGGACACACTCGGCCAATACTAGCCCTGCTCTAAGCTATGCCAGCTTTACTGCCAGCCCCGCTGTTCCTCCTGCTCCCTTGGCCCGCGCCCGTACCAGGACCCAAGTTCGCCCTCGTCCCACATCGTTACCGCCGCCACGTCCCGGAGCCGCTTCATTGAGTAATTTACCACCGCATCGAACTTCGCTTGCTTTCACTGGACCTCCTTCGTCGACTATAGTTCCGGGAACATATCATGGTTCTCTACATGGATCTACAACGGGAGACTCGTCTTTTCCCTACCAGGCTCCGTATCCAGGCGCCCACCACTCGCCGCATCCTTGACCTTTTTCTTGATTTGTTTTGTCTTTTCTTTTCACTGACTCCTTTGGTTTGAGTCTCACTCGTTTGTTTGTGCTTGTTTCTTTTTCTGGTTACTTCAGTCGTTTCTCAGCGCTTTGATTTCGCCCCGCTTTCTTCCCTCGTTTCTTTTCGATGGTTATGTGCTTTTCCAGTTCTCGCATTCGCTTTTTATTTCTTTTTCCCAGTCCACGTACCTTTTTAGGCACCAAGGGCTATTTTTTTCTCCTTTTTAATTTTGCCGACACAAGACGCCATGTAAAACGACGCTCCTTCTTTTACGATACACTTCATAAATGAGACGATGAGTCAGGTTCTCTCGTCCAGACAACACTCCTTTAGACATTTCTGTTCACATCCGACCGGAAGACGCCCGACGGGCCATCTTCCAACTACGCTCCTTGATGACTTAATTATACACCTGGGCTCGACGCCACACACCACACCACAACCCACCACACCATCCTCCTCCGTCTGATGCTTCGGCCTAATAGCCTCACACTTGTCTTCTCGACGATGAGTGTGAGATGCCCTCCTTTTCTATTCTCCTCGGACGGTTCTGTACTGTACCCACTACTACACCTTGCACTAATGATACCCTATTCGATCCACTCTATATCATATGGCCTTCCTTTTTTCTTTCATCATTTTCATCATTTGCTTTTTTATCCAACGCCCGGACCTTGCATAGGATCGGGACAGAACATTCCTTTTTTTTGTTTTCATGGGTCAGTTTTTTTTTGAGCTGCCCATATCATACATTCAGCATTGATTGTCGCTGCACCGCATCATTATATATTTGTTACGACCCGTTATGAACCGACCAAAAATCTTGCACATTGTTTGGTTATAGATTTTTCAGACACATTCCTTTTTGAGCATTTTCCCCTTTTGGGTCTTTTTCAGTGACAGAGTCATTGAGTGATTCGTTGCGACTGGCCCGATTCTTTTTTTTTTTTTTTTTTTACCGCGTGTCTGCTTGTGTCTTCTTTTTTACCCACTATTTTCTTTTACTATATTGCGAGCATCAGTTTTGGTTTTGTTATCAGCTTGGAGTTTACTGGGAATTCTTTTTTTTCTTATCTATTGTACCGGTTTACTTTTCCAGTCTCTGATTCTTGGTTACAGGCTTGGAGGTGTGAAAGTTGGCTGGCGTTTTTGTATATTGGTCTTATTGGTTTTTTTTTTATTTGAGTCTTGATTTTCTACTGTTCCAAAAACAATCAGTTTTATTGTGATTTAATTTAATCCCTAATTAGTTTGGATATGCAATATTTATTTGCTACTAAGTTGATGGCTTGACAGGTTAGTGGAGTTTCAAAGTTCAGTTTGTACAACATTAACACTAAACCTTTTATGAAGAGACGTTGAAGAACTTGATATGAAATCAAGCCCCCCTAAAACACATACGGTGACGTCATGAGTGAAGAGAGCTGCCAAGCTAGTAGTAGTGGTAGGAGTTACTTTGTAATGGAAAGGGGCGAGCTAGAGCTGGAGCTTCAGCCGAAAAAGAGAAAAGACGAGTAGAAAAGGTGAGTAGAAAAAAAGGACTTTGGGTTTTGATCTTGAGGTTACGGAGAGGTTTACAAAGTAGGCTAGCTTCCACATACTTAGGTAAGGGAAGGGAAAGGAAGGGAAAGGAAGGAGATGACAAGGGACCAGGGCTGGTGACACGCGATATAAGCCCTGGACCATGTCGATTTATTTTTACTTTTTCTGTTGGCTGTGAAGAGCTAAAGAATCAAGAGGCTGGAAGTTTTTGCTGGTTTTATATATGATTTCTTTCGCTGGGGACAAGGCAAAGAAAACAAAAGGAAAAAAAAAAAACCGAAGTCATAGCAGAAGCAAGTGAAACATTTGGAATACGAATAAAGAAATGGTGGTACTACTGCTAGTAGTGGTGGTAGTGGTAGTAGTAGTGGTAGTAGTAGTGGTAGTAGTAGTAGTAGTGGTAGTAGTAGTGGTAGTAGTAGTGGTAGTGGTAGTGGTAGTGGTAGTAGTAGTAGTGTTCGGGCGTAAGGCGTACTTAAGTGCTAAGGGAAAAGCTATGACATAACACGACGAATAACACAACGACGAGGAAATAGTGGAGAGATGATCCATGTCTTTTCTTATAGTACTACTACTACTACTACTAGTTAGTAGTACTGCTAGAAGTGACAAGGTTTGCTAGTGGATGGAGCCGAAAAGATGGCTGGGAAAGAAAAGCCAGACAAAAGATATTTTTGGAAACATGGTTGAGAACTTTAAAGGAGCAATAAAAATGCAGGGAAAAGAAAGAAAAGCAAGAAAGGAAAAGAAAAGCAAGCGGGTTGTGATATGAATACGAGGTTTTGGAACAGGAGAGAAAAAGAGAAGGTAAAAGATATTAGAGAGAAGTAAGAAGCGTGACTTGCGAAAAGTCAATGCAGCAAAAGAGGTGGACTGGATGTATTAGGATGTATTAGAATGTATTAGAATGTATTAGGATGTATTAATATACAGGCTCTATAGGGGAAAGTGGAAAGATTGATAACAGTTGGGGTAGGTAAGGCGAGGAAAGGAAAGAGAGGAAACATGAAAGGCCTAAATAAGGCATCATTCTTGTACAGTAGTAGTTGTAGTAGTAATAGTAGTAGTAGTTGTAGTAGTAGTAGTTGTGTTTCCCAAAGCAAAAGCAAAACAAGTGTAAACAAAACGAGGAAACAGGGAAACAAAAAGAAAGAGGCAGGATTCTATAATTAGAAACAATTATTGACAAGGAAGGCAGACTTGTTCTGGACAGGGAAGGAAGGCAAGTTGTTCTGTTCTGGACAGGGAAGGCAAGTTGTTCGGTTCTGGACAAGGGAAGGGATCTGCTTGTTTTGGTTGTACGGCAACTACTGCAAATTAGTACCTACAACAAGGTGGGGTTCGGGTATTGGTGTTCAAACAGCAACTACTAGTAATACTAGTACCACCAGTAAGTATTTATTTACTAAGACTACCCCCCTCTTCCCGCTCCTCAAACACCGCCCTCACGCCAAACAGCACACATAGATAATACGCATGTACGTCTTGCTCCAGCTCCTCCCGCCGCTGCGTAATGTGCACGCGGAACCGCCGGAACAGCCCCGCGACGGTCTCGGAGATGATGACTTCGGCCAGATGTCGCCCGGGACAGGTGCGGCCAGCGGCGCCCCAAGCGAGGGAGGCGCGTTCTTGGGCAGCGACGCGGGATTTGATTTCTTCTTCGTCTTCTTCTTCCTCTTCTTCTTCGTCTTCTTCTTCGTCTTCTTCTTCTCCGCCCCTGGAAGCAGTAAACACAGGCTTGTATGCCGCCACTTCCACTCCGGAACTCAAAACCCACACATTCCCCCGCCGCGCCGCCGGAACAAGCCACCGCTCGGGCCGAAAGTCTGCTGCATCCTGGCCGTACACAGCGGTGTCGCGATGCACGCCCGGTGGCGCACAGCCCACCACTGTGCCGGGCGGCAGAAAGACGCCGTGTACGTATAAGCCGCAGGCCGCGACGGTGCGTGTCATGCCCATGGCTATGACAGGAAAGAGGCGTTGGGACTCCTTGATGCATGCGTCGAGGTAGGGCGTGCAGGGGCGGGTGTCGGGTGGGGAGGAGGAGGAGGAGGAGGAGGAGGGGGGGGAGGAGAAGGAAGAGGAAAGCTCCAAGTGAACCCGCTCTTGCACACCCTCCTCCATCGCAATCATGGCTACCGCCGCTGTCAGTGTCGCCGCCAGCGTTTCATGCCCCGCGCCAAAATTCGTCACCGCCATGCGCCGCAGATACTCGTCGGTAAACTCGGGCCGGTCCAGGTGCAGCTGGATCAAGTCGTGAAGCAGGTCTCGGCGGGGGTCGCCTTTGGGGTTAGGGTTTATAGCGGTGGGGACGATGAGGGTGATGCGTTTTTTTATTTGCCGGTAGACGCCCTGGTGGGGTTAGTTGAGTAAGTGAGTGAGTGAGTGAGTGAGTAAATTAGTGAGTAAGTGAGTGAGTGAGTGAGTGAGTGAGTAAATTAGTGAGTAAGTGAGTGAGTGAGTGAGTGAGTGAGTGAGTAAGTGAGTGAGTGAGTGAGTGAGTGAGTGAGTGAGTAAATTAGTGAGTAAGTGAGTGAGTGAGTGAGTAAGTGAGTAAGTGAGTGAGTGAGTAAGTGAGTGAGTGAGTAAGTGAGTAAGTGACTGTGCATGAGAAAGAAAGAAACTCACCGGAAAAAACGGCCGAAACCCCGCCGGCGTCACAAACGTAATCCCCCACAAAACACTCCACGCGCGCTGCAGCGTTCTGCTCATCTGCCCGATCTTGATGGCCGCCGGAAACTGGCCGAGCACGCTGCGCCGCCGCCACGCCATGTAGCCGTGCTCGCCCGTGCCAAAGTCCGTGCCGGCGCGCAGATAGCCCGGTGACCAGGACAGCACAGCAGCGCCGAGCGCCTCGATTGACAGGATGTGCATCCATTCACGGAGGTCGAGGCTTTTGTCGCTTTGGAGCTGAGCCTGACTCTGAGCCTGCTGCACAATCCGCTGCACCGCCTTGTCCACCACTGCCCGCACCACTCCCCGAAACCGCCCCACACTCGCCGCCGCATACACCCCACCAACCAGCCTCCTCTGCCTCTTATACCGAGCACCATCTCTCTCTGACAGCAAATCCAGCGAATCCCGTACATCCAACAGCTTGCCACGCCAGTTGCGCCGCGGCTGCTGCAGTGCACTAGCCAGATAAAACTCCGACTTATCCAGCAACCCACTGCTGCGGCTGCTGCCACCGCCGCTGCTGCGCCCCGCCGGATTCAGCGCATACACGGCGCGCGCGCCCGCCGCCGAAAACACCCACACTTGGTTTGGCGCTACACGCACCAGCGGGCCGTATGCGCGGGGCAGAGACGTGGAGAGGTGGAACATGTGTCCTGAGCGGGCGTGCACGGCCAGCCATGTGCTGGAGAGCGCGGCGAGGCGCGGGCCTGGGACGTGCCGTGCGAGCGGATGTAGCCAGAGGCGGTAGATGCATAGTGTGGCGAGAGCGAGGATGGCGGAGACGAGGAGGTGGGCGGCGTAGAATAAGGCGGAAGACGAGAACGTAGTGCCAGAGCCGAGGGTGGCATCAGTGGCGGACGGTCGGCTCATTCTGATTGATCTATTCCGATTGATCTTAAATTAAAATACAAATACACCACTCGTTCTGGTTGCTCGCTGCAATTTTTTCAATGATGTCATACCATCGCACAAGCTTATGTTTGCACGTAGATCCACAATTTGTATGTAAAATACTACCTACCAGTGTGCTACATAACAACACACATAACAAGAGCAATAATCACCTATACAGCATAATCAACATAATGAATACGTGCATTTAAACCGACAACAATCGTCAAAACTACACAAAATTCAACGAGAACAGAAAACCAATAAACAAAAAGAAATGCTCAAAACTCCAATCCCCCCAAATAAAAAGTTCGCCAAGTAAACAAAAAAACCCAATAAAGTGACAAGATCTGGCAACCTCGCTTCCAAGAAGAAAAAAAAAAAAAGATGCTCCCAAACAAAGCATCTGAACAAAAAGGCAAAGGAGATGGCTCTCAAAAAAGAGTGACAGAAACACCCAACAAGAAAATAAATAAAAAAGCCTTGCCTTGAATAGCCGCCAGCCAGTAAAAGGAGCAAATGAAAGAAAAAAAAATAATACGTGTACGTTTCCAGACGTAATAAATAATAATATAGCGACGAGAATGGTTTTGGTGGTGGCGGCGGATGTGGCGACAGGACTGGCTCATTCGAACTGGATAAACACTGCGGTATCAAGAAATAACCAAGAAAGCAAAAAGAATACCAAGAAAGCAAAAAGAATACCAAGAAAGCAAAAAGAATACCAAGAAAACAAAAAGAATACCAAGAAAACAAAAAAGTAACCAAGAAAACAAAGGGAAAAAAAAAACATCACGGCTCCAAGAAAAGTCACCGCTACAAAAGAAATCACCGCGTGGGCGAAGCACCATGTGCCGACTCTTCTGCAGAAGCTTCAAGCGCCGACGTAAACTCGGTAAACTCGGACGCTCCCTGGCCCGCTTCGACATCAGCCTGCACCTCGGCCTCCTCTTGCTCTGACTCGCTCTCCGCCGCCGACCCCACAGCCGCAGCTGCAGCTGCAGCTGGATCACAAGTACCAGTCCGAGGCGTCGCCGCTCCCGACGGAACCTCGGGAATCGTTTCAACGGCCGGCCCATCACGGCGCTGCGACGTCTGCGAGACCGCATCGTTGTAGCTCGGAATCGGCGGTACGTGGCGCATCGACGCATTCGAGTCGACGCGCGCCCGGTTTGCCACGCGAATCAGCGGCGTGTTTTCGCTATCGAGGCTGTTTCGTCTGCTGCCATAGAGCGACGCCGCAGGGCTAGTGTAATCGGGCGGTGGGTTCAGGGCGTCCTGCAGGCCCAGGCCAATGGCATCGTTGTTTTCGTCGCGGGAGTTTTGACTGCTGGATTGCTGCTGCGACTGGTGCGAGCTCTCGCCCACCTCGTCGGCCGGCACGAGCTGCGCAAGAGAAATATCCGTTGGGCTGCGCTGCGGGCCGGGACTAGTGGGCGACATGACGCGAGTGTATGTGCCGCTGCGCGACCGGGCGTGCTGCGGGTGCAAAACGTTGGTCAGTGCAGCGACGCGGTACGACGAGTGTGAGTTGGAGTGGCTATGGCGCGGAAACTGCGGGCCCGTGTAGCCATCCTTGCCCGACGCCAGGAGAATGCTTCCGGCTTCAGATCCATACGGCGGAGGTGGCGCGAGGCTGCCCGTGGCGGGCGCCAGACCCCACTTCTTGACGTTGGCCTCGATAAAGACGTAGCCCGACTGTCCTAGGTTCACGTGTACCGTGCAGGGACCGTTGGCGCCAATAGCAGGAAAGAAGTTGGGGCTCTTGAGGCCATGGACCACATCATCGAGCTTCTTGCCATTGCGCGTAAAGAAGATGGTGCCGGTGCGGGGTCTGTAGCCAACACCAATCACGTCGCCCTGGACAAATTCAGGGCCGTACGAGTGGGCGTTAAAGGGCTGGTTGAAGCGGCGGGTTCCCGAGGAGAGATAGGCGACGGATGTTTTGTGGAAGCCTAATCAATGCAAATGTTAGTTAGTCCCCTGCGCTTTTATAATGACACGGCCCAGCTGGGTTCACATAACCATTCGACCAGGCTCATAACCCCCCCCCCCCCC
>LKBB01000142.1:16461-63642 GCA_001513885.1 Thielaviopsis musarum
CCCCCGCTGTCCCTTTAATCTACTTTCATCTTCAACCGCCAAATTTCCCCGTCAATTATCAATTATCAATCATCAACCTTCTCCTGTACAGCCGCCCTTCTTCAAATAAAGAGCCAACAGGCCAACATGAACAAGCAAAGTCTAAGCCCGCTTTCCCACCATCTCTGACCCACTAAAATGCCATCATAGTTCCTAGTTTCCCACTATAACTCCCCTCCCCTGCCCCTGGTCCAAGCCCACTATAACCAAAACCAAACAAGAAAGGAAAAGAAAGAAAAAAAAAAGAAAGAAAAAAAGGACCTTGGCCAGAACTGTGAAACAATGGGCGAGGAGGCCCCCCTCTTCTTGCGCTCTCTCTCTCTCTCTGCTGTACGAAGTTCACGCCTATAAAAACGAAACGACCTGAAAATAAAAGAAGGAAAAAATAAATCCGTTTCTGTGCCCGAACTATATATATTTTTTTTCTTTTTTTTCTTTTTTTTCTTTTTTTTCTCTTTTTTCTTTTTTTTTTGTGGTTTTTTTTTTCTCGAACTTCCATTTGACGCGCTGTTCTTTGTCAACTCATTCTGTAAAAGTAGAGCAGAGAGCCCATGACTTCATTCTAATCAGCTGCCTTTTTCTCCCCCATCTTTCTTCTTTCTCCTCTCTCCCCCCCCCCAGTCTCCCGTTCATTTGATTTGTTCCTTGTGCTAGTATTGAAAACCCCCCGTCACGTCACGTCGCGTCCCACTTGGTTTCTTTATTTCTACCTATATTTCTACGTATATTTTCTACTTAATTGTCTACTATTTTCTACTCTTGTTCTATTTCTTCTACTCTTTCTACTTTTCTACTTTTTCTACCAAGTCCCTCAATGTCAAAGTCAAGCCTGGTCCGAGCTTCCCTTCTTCTTTCTTCACTTTAACTTCAACTCGTGTACAAGTACGGAGTAGTACTACTACTTTAGCGGCCTAAAGTACTGCCCCACAGCGGCCAAGGTCCTGCGGGAGGGACCAAGCGCCCGGTTATGCAGTGCTAGTTTCAGCAGCATTGCTTCTTCCTGCTGGGATAACAACCCTAACAACCCTAGACACATCGCGAACAAGTTGTAGACAAGACATCCAGTATATTCATATGTACATAAAACTTAAACCGTCATCCTCAATCATTACCAAAAGCTGCTCAAACACACATGCTCACTCAATAAAATCATCCAATAATCCACACCGGCACTATCTCTCTAATCCACATCGTCATAGTCCGACTGCTGGCCCCGTCTGTACCCGCCACTGCGGCTCTTTTTTCTCTCCTCACGCACCGATTTCTCTTCCTGCGTGCGGGGCCGCGACTGCGATGATCTGCGCGCACTTGCATCCTCTCTATCACGCGACTCTCTACGGCGACTCGCACTGGCGCCCTCTCTATCGCGTGACTCCCTCCGCCGCGTCGAACTTTCGCCACGCTCACGCGACTCACGCGGGCGCCGCGACGGATCCCGCGTAATCGGCGGCTGCGACTCCCGCTTCTGGCTTTGGCTACGCGCACGCAGCTCCGGAATTGGGTGGTAGTAGCTCTTGGTGCCAGCCGAGTCGGCCGTCTGCGCCGTAGTTCCGCTAATCGTGCTAGAGCCCACGTCGCTGGCAGCAACTGCCGGTACGCGTGCGCGCGGTTCCTCGGTTTCCGTAATGGCTGAGCGGGCAAGATCAGAGTTGTCGGGACGGGAGCGGCGCTGGGAACGGGAACGAGGCACACCAGAGGCTCGCTGGGAGGTGTAGCTGCGGCGCAGGCCGTCGCTGGTCGAGGACGTGGTGGTGGTCGTGACGGTCATGGTCGAGCTGCTAACTCCGCTAATGTCACTGGCGCCACCGCGCAGACCAGGGGCCGAAGAAGCAGCAGCAGCAGCAGCAGCGGTGGTGGCGCGACTCTGGCGGCTCATTCTGCGTGCCTCGGCCTTGAGTCTTTCTTCCTCGCTGCGCTTGTTGCGGTCGGCTGTCGAGTAGACCTTGCGGATTCCAGGGGCCTTTTTCTTTTCAGGCGAGTTCATCGGGGCAGGTTGCTGATGGTCAAGTAGACTAGACGACACATTGCTCTCGCTGGGAATGGTTGAGCCCTCCCACTCGGAGCCTTCGGCTTCTCTGTTGAGACCACCAACACGGGCAGGCTTTTCGGCACGGTACTCACGCAGGTGGGCTTCGGCCTCGGCCTCGACTTCCTCTATCAGAGAGTTTTCTTCGCCGGTGCCGGATCCCGAGCGCTTCTTGTTCTTGGCAGCCTTCTTCTCGCGCTTGCGGCGTTCAACCTTGCGCTTCCGCTCAGCACGAGCAGCAAGATCGCTAGCACCAGCGGTAATACCAGAGATGGTGGAGCCCGACAGACCGGTTCCGTCGGTGATTTCAGTGCGCTCATCATCGTGGCGGTTGGCATACTCGTAGTTGTGGTACACACTACCACCACCTAGCTTGGTCGACTTGGTCGCATTGGATAGAATAGTGCCGTTGGGGCCCTTGCGGCGCATAACAGTCGAAACGTAGTCTTCCCAGTCATTATCGTGGTATGTGAACCCACCGTTCTTAGCCCAGAAAAAGAACCAAATACCACCCATGACAAAGATGGCACCAATGAAACCAAACAGCACAAACATGCCAACCTGGTTGATGTGTTTCGGGTCGATGGTGCCGGACTCGGGATCGTAGTTGGCCAGGTTCGAGTCCGCTTCACGAATGCGCATCTCGCGACTAGCCAGCAGCGGGCCATACGGATTCAGTTCTTCGACCGACCGAATGCGGACAGCGGCCTGTGTAGCAGCAGCACGGCCGATGAGCGCGCGGGCGCGATTGGCCAGCAACTCGAGCGTCGGCGACATTGGAGATGTTTCGGATCGATCGATGGATTTCTGTTTAGAATGCGGCAGCTAAAGAATTAGGGCGAGACAATTCTGGTTCGGGAATTGAGCTTTCTTGCATTAAACAAGACAAAGAAAGCAAGGAGGAAAGAAAGCCATCAAACGCAGCAATTTCTTGATTGGGGGGGTTTTTTTGGGGGTGGATGAAGAAATCAAGAAGAGGAGAAAACAGAAAACAGCAAAAGAAGAAAACCAACATGCAAAAAAGGCAGTCAAATTCACGTTTGGTGGCACAGCAAAACAACCAAGAAAAAAAAAAAAGGAAATGGCGGGAGTCCAAGTTGAGAGCGAGGTTTGCCTTGGTCCCCAGCAACTTTCAGGGGTCTTTGAGTGGGTCAGATCTATTCGTACAGCTAGACTGCCCGAAACGTGAGTATATTTATGACCCCATAGATCACTGTCGACTGTGGAGAGCAGAAACCAATTAGTACTTTGATCATCTATCTCGAAGCTCTCCTCTATTGCTCTCTAGTTTTATCATCTTGCTTAGCAGCACGCTTTGTTGTTTTGCCGCCCGATACTGTAAACAACCAACTTTTAATTACACAACAACACGCCAACCCCATCCTCACGCCCTCCCGGCCAATCAAGTCCCGCCGCCTTCCCAGCCAATGACGTCGCGCAGCATCGCCCCACAATTGACATCTCACTGCATCTTCAGTCTCTACCATTTCAATCCATCTTTCTTTCTTTGCCCTTGCGTTTTATCTTTACAACACCATCTGCCCATTTCCTTTTTTTTTTTTTTTCTATCGTCCTGTAAAGCTCTTACTGTGCAGACGGGCCTCAGTGAATAAAAAAATACACTCGGTTAGTTGCATAAAGCCCCCATGCGGGCCCAACATGTGATGCTCCAGAATTTCTCCAACTCTTCCGTCGCTCTCTTGTCTGAATAGCGGCCTGATGATCCGACCGAACCGCCAAGTATGCGCAGTTTCCGCACTTTGATTTATTCTCTTCAATTGTTAAACTTACATTGGCGCCTAAGCGTGGTGCTTTGTTTGTTAGTTTGTTTCGTGGTTATTGGGTGGCTTCTTGACTGCATTGTTGCTGTGCCGCACAAAGATTTGCTTCGATCAACCTAGAGCAATATATCTCAGGCGCTGCAGCCTCAGATATTAAATTGGAGCTACAAACGATATCACTATTCACCACTAAGTTTAATCTCAAAAGCAGAAAAGAAAATGGATTATCATATAATTTCATCTCAATAACAGAAAACCAACGCAAAAACATTCCAGTGCAGATACAAAACATGGTAGTAATGGGGAATACATAGCAATCGTAGAAGCAGCCGTTTATCGCCTCATAAAGATATGAAGAATAAAAAAAATCAAGTAAATACAAAACACCCATATCAAAGCAACTTGACCCCGCCCTTATTGTTGTATCGGACGACAGTCAAGTCAAGCTAGCTCATAAAGTCTTGAATTAAACCCCCAACTCCGCGGGAGGGTGAGCAATCAGAGTTGTCGTCTATTTCAAGGAAAACAATGGAAAACCGTCAACGCAGCTATAAAAAACGTCCATAAAGGACATCATTCCAGGCTTGGTAGGAAGCTGTCAAGTATCAGAGAGCCATGATGAAACGTCTGCGCGACCATGTTGAAAACAATTGGGTCCCGCTTGGCGAAATCGCAAACGAATCAACAAATATTGCTAGAGACCAAAGCGAGAACAAACGAAGTCACAGGTACAGAAAGATGTCTTGTTTCGGATGACGGTTCTCCCCTTGAGCTTTGCCCCAACGATAAGCCAAGAAGAGAAGAAAAGAAGAAGAAACAGAGCGAGACGAGCTGAGCGTCGATGCCCTGTATCAAGTCGCTCATGCACAACGTAAGTACACCGGCGATCTGCTGAGAAGCAATGGAAAACACTGTCGATCAAACAAATCAGAGCAGAAAAAAAGAAGAAAAAAGAAGAAAAGAAACAAACAAAAATAAGGGGGATAATAGTAGAGATAAAAGAAAAGGGAGAAAAGAAAAGTCGTACTCTCATAACCTCGTAAGAAAAAGTAATAATAGAAAAAAAAATGGAAAAGAAAAGAAAGACAAAAAGCCAAAGACATCATCTTTTTTTAAAATTTAGTCATGTCGCACTCTAGTACCGCTCCGCGTACTGGTGAATCGGCGCATCGTAGTGGCGATCCATCGACCCACGACTAAATGAATTAGAATCAGCCCGACTATTCGCCCGGTTGCGATGCGGCGCATGCGGCACACGCTCCGACCGAATCATGCGCTCATCGCTATAGTACCCGCCCTGGTCAATGGCAATGCGGTCGCCCGCAGTGCGAATAGCAAAAGGGCCCGACGACGTAAGCGTCAACTCGGTGCCGTCGCGGCACTTGATGTCCCGCCCCGAGATGTTGACAATGGCGTCGCCCTGCACCTTAATGGTGACTTCCTCGTCGTTGGAGGAGCGCGTGGTGTGCGTCGTGACAGACGGTTGTCTGCGCTCGCTGTCGTCGCCTCTGCTGCCGCCGCTCCATGTTGAGCGCGAGCTAGGCGCCTTGTTGGCCTTGTTGACCTTTTGTAGGGCATCACTAGTCAAGGCCGTCAGGGCCATGGACTTCATGTCGTTGCTAAGGTGGTACAGGTCTTGGCCGTAGCCGCCACTGTAGGAACCTGGGCCGCTCTCTTGGTAGTAAGAAGATGGACGGCGGCGATGAGCCGGCGGTGGCCGACTTCCTTGCGTAACCGAGTTGTGCCGGGGCCGCGAGCCCGACGGTGGAAGGTAATCCTCATACTCGGGCGAATGAGGGCGGATGGCGTCATAGTCAAACTCATCATCGCACACTGACAGACGCTTGTTCAAATGAGAGCGCTCAGGCGGCGGGCGGGCATACACTGCAGAAACAGGACGGGCCGACTTGGGGCGCTGCGGTGTTTTGGTCACCATCATCATCTTGCGCTTTTCATCTTCAATGAAGCGCTTCCGCTCGTCTTCAGTGTCCCGCTTGCGGATTGATGGTCTGCGAGTGGCGACAACCTGTTGGCTGTTGTGAGCCACGTCATCGTCGTAGTCGTTGTAATCGTAGTGGCGAGATTCGCGCACAGTCGGCTGCACCGACATTGGCCGGACCGGAGGGAATCGTTGGTTCATGCGGTGGGATTGGTTGTCATGATAGTCTTGGCTCGGGGCAGGTGGAAGCTGTGGTTGTTGCGACGTGGGGTGCTGCTGCTGCTGCTGCTGTTGCTGCTGTTGCTGCTGCATAGGGTAGTTGTTGGCGGGCGGAAGATATGAGTTGTAGCCTCCATGTACTCCGGGCATTTGTGACATCATCTGAGGACCCTGCATATGCATAGGCGGAACCATGCCAGAGCCGCCCATATGAAGTCCCATAGGTCCGTTCATGGGCCCGTTCATAGGTCCGTTCATGGGCCCGCTCATGGGCCCGCTCATGGGCCCATTCATTGGGAGGCTCATGGGGACATTCATCGGACCGCTCATGGGGGTCATGGGTGTCATTGGAGGCATGGGTCCAGGGCCCATGTTCATATTTGGGGGCGGGAACATGGCACTTGGTGGTGGCGGAATCATCTGGTGGTTCGGATGGCTGGGATAGTAGTTGTTGTTGATAGGCGGCGGCGGAGGCGCATAGCCCGACTGTACGGACGGGGTGAAGGGTGTACGACTTCCGCGAGAAATTTGTTCGTATGGCGCATCTTCCGAGTAGCTCATGCTGTTGCGATGTTCGCGAGCCGAGCGATGAATCGACTGGCGGCGACGTTGGTCCCGCTTTTGGTCTTTTTCTCGGTCACGGCTCTCTCTGGATTGTTCACGATTACGCTCGTATGACTGGTCACGATTGCGCTCATACGACTGCTCGCGATGGCGCTCATATGATTGCTCGCGGGGAAGATCGCGATCCCGCTTCGAGGCCCGAGAATCTCTGCGGGCAGGACGGGGAGCGGGCTCGATACCTGCTCCCTCGACATGATGGTCAAGATCATTGCTGTGATCACGAGTATGATCCGACTTGGGTAATTGTGGCGACGGTTTGGACTTGCGGCTTTCAGGCTGCGGCGGGCTCCGGGGAGCAGAGGCGATAACACGGGAATGAGGCACAATCTGCTCTGACTCGTCTTCTACCTCCTCAAGGTAAGCGGGCTGCATTCCGCTGGACATTGCGGAGAATATATACGAGCGCAAGGTATAGTATAGGCAAAAACAAATGTAAATGATTGAAAAAGATATTGGGGGAGTTGCTGGAGGACAAGAAAGAAAGAAAACGAATTAAGAGAGAAAAAAATAGAAAGGAAAAAGAAAGAAAAAAAAAATAAAGAGAAGGTTATGCGTTAAAGCGGTGAAGGGGTATGGGTGGAGTTTGAGTTTGAGAGCTGCAAGTACTTACTTGCAACTGAACTGAACTGAACTGAACTGCAACTGCAACTGCAACTGCTATAAAGCGCTATAAGGCACAAACCAGAGGGTAAGGGAAGGAGACAAAAGGGAAGTGGCCTAAGTCTAGCAGTATGCAGGAAAGAGCAAGAACACAGCGGCAGGAAAGGGCAGTAAAGGGAGAAGAAGAAAAGAAGGAACTCTGATGGGTCAAACAGGGTCAAGCAGGGCAGGGTAGGGCAGGTCCAGGCCCAGGTCAGATCAGGCCAGGGTCCTTGCCTCGTTTGAAGAGAGGCGCTCTTGTATTTTGTACTTGTAAGTTCAGTACTTGTAACTGGTGAAGCAGGGGAAGGAGCTTTGATTTGTTTTGCCCGCTCGCTTGATTTCGATTGCTTGATTTTCTGCTCTACTCTTTCTTGATTGCTTGCTTGCTTGCTTTTGGCTTGGGCTAGACGCAAGTGGGGCCGGCAATGTAAGTAAGTACGTGAAAGCAGCTGCCCAAAAAGCAGGAGGGGGGAGCTAGTGCTTGTGAGAGGAGGCGGCTGGCGAAAACAGAAAGGTGAAGAATCTCAGCCTTACGATTTCCAATAAGCTTCCAACACAGCTGTTCTTTTTGATGATGCTCAATAAATAGCCAAAGACAGAAGACAATGTAGGCGAGAGTTGTTGAGAATGTGCGGCGTTGGAGCTGAAGCGGGGATGCGAGGCCGCAAAGAGCTATGTATTGCGATAATGCGATAAATGACGAGGGAAACAAACAAAGGGGGATTGTATGTTTTGTAATTTTCAAGAAGATGTTGTGATTAAAAAGATGTGACAAAAAAAAACGGTGATTATGTGCATGACGAAAGAGAAAATGCAAGCGAAGAAAGAAACTTGAAAAAATGGGGTTGGGGAAGTGCTACTTTTAATACAAGCGGACATGGCATCTTGCTCTGTATATTCCGTGACGGCAGGAAAAGAACCACGCATTCAACCCAGTCGATAATGCGAGCTAGAAAGCAAGAGCCTAAAAGAGCAAAAAAAAAAAAAAAAAAAAAAAAAAAAAAAAAAAAAAAAAAAAAAAAAAAAAAAAAAAAAAAAAAAAAAAAACTAGGATGGAAGGCAACATTTACTCCAATATAATACTCAGTGAGATACTGAGTATGAAGGCAAATCGGATTGGACGGGGCGAACTGAGCTGGATTGGATTTTACAGAAGAAAACAATTCAAGTAAGTATATTAAAAACTAAGCTCCAACCTTTGTTAGACGACAGCGGGAAGAACATAGCGTGGTAATTGTACTAGCACTTAGTACTAACATTTTAAATGTTACCATTTCTCAAATTTGCAGTATCATGACTACAGAAGCTTAGGGTTACTGTTGTTGACGTACCGGCGCAAACTAGCCCAACCCATTCTCCATTATTACCCGCTGTCTTTAGTGCGCTGACAAGACAACAATGGAATTTAGCGTGTCTTTTGACTTTTAGCTTTAGCTTTAGGCTCTATATTTTCTTTCTATATTTTCACTCACCATATTTTTTTTTTCCATCATTTCTGAGAATGAAAATCACGACATGTTTCATGGCAATTTTTGTCTCAGATTTTATTTTTTATTTTTCCAGAACGACTATCAATACAATAATACCGGAATGATTTGCCAGGATTCGCCCAAAATAAACCCTGCCAGCCATACACAAACATCAAAGTCCAAAAAAATAAAAATAAAAATAAAACAGGAGTGAGGAGAAAAAGAGAGGAATAAATAGTGGCAAACAAGCAAAGGTTGGTAGTAAAAACCGCTTTGGATCACATCGGACTGCAAAGAAATATGTTGGGCCTCTAATTCTTAGGGTGATGTCAGACCGGCAATGATCGGCGATTGGCAGAGAACGGATGCAGAAGGTTGAGTCGACAAGGCTTCCACACACACACTACGTGACTTTGGGTATTACTGAGGAGTAGTATATTGTAATTTTGAGTGATGCTGTACGCACTAGAGGTAACCGGACCGGATAAAACCATGTCTATCTAGTTGAAGCTGGAGCTTTAGCAGATGCAGCTAGCTAGAGCTACAATTACAGCTAGGGCTATATCTAGGGCTAGCTAGAGCTACAATTACAGCTAGGGCTATATCTAGTCGGCAAATATACTTGAGAGTGGATCTCCTGTGCATTGCTTGGCAGCTGCGGGCATCGTCAAAAGACCACGATAACCATGTCGAGCACGTTCGTTGAAGACCAAGACTAGGGTTGTTTCTCGTGTTTGATTCCATGTGCTACATTGTGGCAGAAACAAAGGCAAGAAGAACCAGACTTTTTCAAAGTAGGTTTTGAAGAGCCCCCCACCCCAAACATCAAAGGATGGCGATTTGTGATGTCGGGGTGATTGTGAAACGTGGGAATGGTATGGCGTCGCCTCGCTCTGAAGAGTGTAGCAGACAAAAGAAAACGGCAGACTAAACTTTCCTTGATTTTTCTTGGAGATGTGTACTTACTTGAGTACTTACTTACTTGAGTACTTACTATGTAACTTGTGTTGAATGCTTCTAGAAGGGTCGTGGCCTGTTTATGCCCAACTCAGCAATTCCAACTTAACCCTAGTGGGTTGGGTAGCTAGCTCGGCTTTTATAGCCGCAAAAGACTTACAACCAACCGAATAAAAAAGAACAAACTGGAAAGATCTCAAGGAACAAAGTTCCCCCTGTCCCACAGCCTTGACGTTCGTTCGCCTTGTTTTTCTTTCATATAATGAGGCTGAAACTTGACGCTTGATCGGTTTCTTAGTTCCACTGACGGCTTCAAGTTCTAGAGACCGGCAGCTGGCAGTACACAGTACATCTGCCAGGTGACAGCTGGCAGAACTACATACTACTTACATTATGCAGCAGCGGGAGCGGCTACAAGAAGGTAAGCAAGCAGGCTTTAAAATTTTAAACCAGATTTTCTAGTTTGGCGAATAGGAAGTGCAGGGTTTTCATTGATTGGGATTTGTGAAGAAAGGCAGAACCGAGAAGAGGGGACGAGGAAAAAAAAAGATAATAAGAGGGAAAAGGGTTACATTGGCTGATACGACAAACGCAGCTCGCCGCATGACCAGGTGATGTATTTTTTTTGTTAGGCTTTTCAGCACTAAGAGAAGACTACTAGTAAGTAAACAAAAGAAAGAGAAAGAAAGAGAAAGATAGACAGAGAGAGAGAGAGGAAAAAAAAACGGGTGATCGGGAAATGCGCGATGCAATGCGGGCTTCCTGTGCAGTGCAGGAGGAAGTTTATGCGCAGCAGATAACTGGCAGTAGTACTACTATAAAGATACTACTGGTACTGATTACTAGTACTACTACACAAGTGATGAGAGAAAATTGGTTTATTGATTTGATTATGCCCCGGATTACAATATGCCGGCTTTAATCGTCCCTTGTTGTTATCATCAGTAACCCTAGATTAACGCAGAACCAAGCATAGAAGAGCTTGATTTACTTGAGTAATAAGCTAATATGATCCAGTGACAGATAGGCCAAGGCAGTACCACAGCTTAAGAAGGCGGTGATATTAGCTGACACACATCTGCAGTACAGTATAGTGTAGTGAATAGATCCACACAAAGAGCTGGTGGTTTGGTGTGCTCTACCATGATACGATACATGAGTACATACAGATGCAGTATATCAGAGAGAAAACCAGCTGTTACAGTGTTCGTTTACGCGGCTCGGATGTACTGGATTGGCGCGTCCAAGTTGATTGTAGCTTCTGCTTCAACTGGCGATATCCCAAAGTCTGCCTCTATAGCAGCCAGCACTTGACTACTAGTACACAGAATACCACCGTACTTATGATTAGTTATTGACCTCGCTCAACTCGTTTGTATTGCATCTGACGGAGGTTTTTTTCTTCTTCTTTTTTTTTTCCCTCTTTTTTCTTCTTCTTTTCTTTTTTTCATTCTTTTCCCTTTGAAATCGCGCCGTTGTGGCTGCAGCAACCACTTTGCCGTGAGTGTGCTCTTTTTATTTTTCATTCTTTTTTTTTCTCTCTCTCTCTCTCCATCTCCTTCTCTCCCTCACCCTCTCATCCCACCCCCTTCGAAGGAATAAAAAGTGTGTGCCATTCAAAAACAAATGTGCTCATCAAAGAGGGGAAACAACCAACAGGGTCTGTTGTTTTATTTTCGTTTTTTGGTGGTGACCAGAACATGAGCTGCTCTGCTTATCGTGGTACAGCAGCAGACTGATTTGTATTTTATTCTCTTACATTCTCCTCCATCATAGGCAAAGGAATATTAGAAGAAAAAAAAGTCTGATCCCATGATGGACTCTGCTGTGCGCCGCTGCTTTTCGATCTGTTCTCGCTGACATTGTGCATAACAGCAAGTGAGAACGAAAAGAAACCCATATCTGTAGTGGTGCGTGCAGGTAGTATTACAGTTTGTAGCTGCAACCCTCGACAAGCGCATTGTTTGGTGGGAAGCAAAGCCTTGCATTTGGACTGTAGGTCGTCGCAGCAACGCCGTCAATGGCTTAGTGAAACACCGTCATTGTATTGTCTGGTCGGCTAGCTCTTATGAAAAGCCTGCGAGTTGTCCTTTCTTTGGTTGGGACGACTGGGTGCTCTTGACTTTGTTGAGGACACAACTTGGATGAAAAAAAAAGCATAACGAAGTCGGAGTCAAGTCATGGTTGTGACTTGTCATGTGCATCTCCCGTGAGATCAGAAGACTCCCAAAAAGATAACACAAGCTTAAAGCAGATGTGCGTCTGCTACTTACGTATTGTATTGTGTGCTCATCGTACTGTACTTTATATTCTTGAGAGCGGGCCAGGGTTCCCGGAACCCTAACATGGCCACCACTTGCTAGATGTTGTGCAACACCAACATACGACGCTACCTAGTTTCAGTCTTGACTGCAAGCATTCCGTGGTTACTAAGCATGATACTTATAGCTTTCTGAAAACAGGGCTTCCATGCTCCAGGTCTTGCAGCCGGGACAAGACACTGTCTCAGCGCCTCTATGCTATGGATGCCATGGACGGATTGTCCAGATACTATATACGATGAAGCTGTACATGTAGAAAAGAAGGAAAAAGTCACCCATGTTGAGATAGGAGAAACGGATCGGGTCGCCGGAGGAGAGATATGGTACAGTGGCAAGGACAAGGCTGGAACTCTGTAATCGCCAGGCAAAGGACTTGGCTTGTGTCTGAGCTGATGATGCAAGACCTCACCAGCCAATGCCCCAGCATTTGACGTCTTTCTGCAGCTCTGGATTGCCGAGAATAGGCTCTAAAAGTGGGCGGGTTTTGCATTTGCTCATCGGCATCTGTTTCTTTCGCCTATCCACCAAAACCCAATGACAAACATCCAATCAGCCACGTGCAAACAGACAAACAAGTGACAAAATTTCCTTCTCACCGCTGTTGTTTGTTTGCTTCATACTCCGTATATCTGCCGTCCGCACAGCCAGCATTCCATCCTTGAGCCAACGGCTAAGCGCAGATGTCATGTACCCTTCTGAGCCAACGACCAAGCGCAGATATCATGTACCCTTCTGAGCCAAACAAGCACCACGGAGGTTGGTAGTATGTCTGCACTGTGTTTTTTTTTTCTTCTTCTTTTCTTTTCTCCTACTCGTTTCGCTGAGTCTGGCCATGCGTAGAGCGGACGGCTGCAATGCTAGACACCTGAGTTCTCGGTGACTAAGTCTGCTGTCCTGCTCTCCGGCCATCTTCCTTTATCCACCAATAGCCATAGACATCACCTGCCGTCCCCAGATTACCCACGCATGTCCCGCCTCCAGAAAAGAGAATCACCCGAATGGACCTGCAAGCCATCAATATGACGTGGTCTCGGCTCGGCCATTCCCATTCTGCTTTCGGCTCTGATATGCCAGCACTTTTTGCCAGCTGGACCTGCAGCAGCATAAACGAACTGCAACAAAAGAACAAACGAATGAAAGCAGTTTGCTTCTTCTTATTTTTTTTTTCATTGGCACACGAGGCTTGAGCGTCAGAACACAGCATTGTTGTTTGCGTGTTTGTGTGGATGAACGCTGTGGTAAGAGGGAGGGGGAAGTAAGAAAAAAAGGAAAAAGGAAAGCTCCCCATCTGGGAATCGAACCCAGGTTACCTGCGTGACAAGCAGGTATGATCACCACTACACTAATGAGGATTTGTTGTTGAAGTACATGTAGAAAGTAGACGTCAAAAAGCTAATCGAAAAACGGTTGACTAGAGTTGGAAGCGCAAGCCAGAGATGAGAGATGAAGTGAAGTTGAGAGGGACTGGCTATGGTCGTGATAGGAGACTGTTTGAGTCCTCTACTAAACTTGATACCTTTTTTCTTTCTAGTATATGCCTGCTCAGTAGATATCACCAAGATACAACGTCGTCATGGCACTAATACAAGGTCTTGGATCTGAAGCTGACGAATGGAACTGGTCTTAATCTGCCGCAACTAATGGTCGTTATGCTGGACAATGGTCAATACGCCCTTGCCACCTGAGCGTATCGTTAGATCATGAGAATGGCTCATATGAGTCAACGTTTATTACTCCAAAGAATTGGAATCTTCAAGATCGCCATGCGCGTTACACAAGCCAAGCATCGCCAGCTGTGACTTGACCGCACCACGAAACAAGGAGATGCTCACCAAGGACATAATATTGTTATGTTATGATTATGATAATGGCTGCTGGAGTCAACTACTCCAATTGACTTGTCATCTTTCCTCGAGCCAGAGACAGCCCTTGATAGCGCCAAACACAGGTCGCGTTCCATCAACCTTCCTCCATCCTTGGCTAGTCTCAAAAGCCAACTTGTGACTTTCTCTTTTTCCGCATAAGCACTTACCTGGCCTACTCCAAGTGGCGACTTTTTCTTTATTTGATTCATGCAAGACCGATTTCTTTAGCCTCGCTGTTAGCCTCGCGTCCCATGATGAGTTAGCGCCATGCGCTCTTACATAAGCCAGAAACGGGGAAAGGAACTCAGGCTCCAGTCTTGCGAGACTGGCCCGTGTTGCAGAGTGCATGCAATTTGAGGAAGCCTTGCGGGCTAATTCAGTCAAGCGACGTCGTTGACGGGCGGACTTGGCGCGATGAAAGCGGTTAAGCAGCTGCCGGAGGACTTTGGAGAGAGTGGCAAGTCAAGCGCCCGCTCGCCTCTATAGGGTAACGCTTGGATGAGCAAGTTTTGTATACCTTTGTCGTGGACGTTTGCTGCATTTGCCGGCCAATCACATAACCAGATATCTGGCACACCTGTATCTGAATTCCTTCTGCTTTCATTAATATATTTTTATTCTGTTCTTTTTTTCTTTTCTTTTTTTAATATTCTTTTTTTTCTTCTTTTTTAATATTCTTTTTTTTTCTTCTTTTTTTAATATTCTTTTTTACACTGTACTAGTATTCCCAGGAAAAAAAAAATAAACCCCATGATGATGTCACAAAACCTACAATCCGCAAGAAATCGGCATTCCCTCTGACAAAATAGCCGAGAAAAAAAAAACACGAACAGCCAAACAGAGACAAGAGAGAGAGAATCTGCAAACATTCCAGCCGTTGCCAAACCCAGCCTTAAGTCAGCGCGCACAAGAACAGAGAGGGAGAGAGGAATGAGTGCAAGGGATGGAGAGGGTGGGGAAAGAGGCCGTTCATGAATACGAAGCAGAGAACAAAAGAAAAAGAAAAGAAGCACAAATAAAACAGACAGGTGAGTCACGTGGAGGTTTTTTTTCTGCATCTCGTTCCTCTGCATGAAGTAGCCAAGGGCACGTGTCGATACCTGTTAAGCCATTTTTTTTTGTTTCTTTAGCTTCGTTATCAAAGCTAGGATGCTGTGTACTCCGTATTTGTCCTTATCTACAAATTACTGACTAAGTTACTGGTTTTGATCCAAGTGCCGATCGCGGGCTCCTAGTCTAGCTTGGCATTGTACTCTGTACCTTGTTGCCACGGCTTCCTTGTCTTGATTAAAGGTACCGTCTACTTTTGGTCTAGACATAAAGTCTAGTTACTGTCGGCCAAGTCCACAGGGCTCTTTGGGTAGCTACCAAAACCAACTATACTGGAAGTGTACTAGAATGGCATCTTTGTTCCTGGACTATTTAACAAGCTATTTAACAAAGTCGTCAATCAAGTTACTTGACAGATAAACAGTCAGGCACGAGGAGAACAAAAAGAATGATTCAGAGATGTCACATGATGTCATAAATAGTCAAATCTGACGTCTAAAAAAAACCCACAGCTTCCATGGGTTTTGCTGGGTTAGGGATCCGTGCCTTTCTCGTTCAGCTCAGCAGCCCCGATTTCTGGGTCCTTGATTTGAATTTCAATTAAACCCAAAGAGTCAGAGGGGGAAGGGGGGGGGGGGACTGGGCAAATCAATCGTCTGAAGACACTCCTTCCTTTTTACGCCGTTCTTGCCTCGTTTCTGTAACAGTTCCATGCGTCCGATTGGTGGCTCTTGCCTTTTGAAATTCATGCTTGATTCTTTTCTTGTTCTTTTTTTTTCTTCGCTCTTTCCCGGGTCCCTAGTCAACCGTTTGACGTGCACTTGCCGAGAATTCAAGAAAACCCTAGGAGAGGGTGAGAAAAAGTAGGAAAAAAATAGAAAAAAACAGAAAAAAAACAGAAAAAAAAACAGAAAAAATAGAAGAAAATAGAAAAGAAATAGAAAAAAGACCCCTCCTTTTTCCTTCCTTTAAACAGGGAGTGGGGCAATTGATCGAAAAAAAAATAAAAGGGAAAGAATACGGAGTCCGTGACGTCACATCTCACTTTTGATTTACACCGGGTTCCACCTGACGTTGGGGATTTGCTCAGATGACTAACCCTAACCCGACATTGGGACTTCACTTGTAGTAATTAGAGGTCTCATGAGAGCAAGCACTCGATAAATCAGCGGGTTCACCTTACTTATGAGCGGTGTTTTGGTAGAGTTGGAGGGTTGCGTTTCAGTGGCAAATTACGTGAAGATTCATTTCTGGCTTATTGACACTGCGAGAGTACAAATATGAGAGGAAAGCTGGGACAAATATGAGGAGAAAGGTGAGAAAAAAGCTAGAGAAATGGGAGAGAAAAGCTAGAGAAAGTTGAGAGCAAAACTCAAAAGACAAAAGGAAAATTCTCGCTTTGCTTTTGGCGCGTCAAAAAGTAAAAACAACCCGTCTTGAAACCATAAGCCAAGCAAGCAGTGGCAAAGCAATTGCCTGGTTTTAGCCACGACCCGAGATTGACAAAGCCGAGCGGCACAGTCGAGCCTTTGAAATCGGGAAGTCCTTTTTTTATCTTTTTTTTCTTTTTTTTCTTTTTTCTTTTTCTCCCCAAGGGAAGTCTGGGGGCACACAAAGACACCCCGGTATTTGCCAAAGAATCTCAAGGAGAAGAAAAAAAAAGAAAGAAAAAACCCCCACGACAACGGTTGCCTTTTCCGACTTCCGGAACGGCGTTCGTGTGGCACAAAGCATAAATGAGACGTTGATGAAAATAAAATGGGTAGTGGCCGTTTGGCAAGACACACCGAGAACTGGGCCTCAGAAAGCGCCACGCCGGCTTACGGAAGTTTGAGGGTTAGGGTCCTTGTGAGGGCTTCACTCAGATGGCATTGGCATTGAGGCCCCAGATTACAATGAGAGCAGGCTTGAAAGAGGATTGGGGGGGGGGGGGGGGGGGTAATTTTCTCGGCTTGTGCTGACAGAGAAGCAGATTGCTCCAAAGCCGTGGAAAGACCACATCGACGAGAAAAAAAAGACCACATCGACGAGAAAAATGCAACAACAAAAAGGAGAGAGAAGAGACGAGAAAGAAGCGAGTGACGTAAGTATGTGAGCTTTCTTCTTACTTTGTCAGGGTGTTTGTTCCCGGTGAAGCCCAGTTTGGGAACTGGAGATTTGCAGAGAATAAGGGAAGGCTATTTTGAGACGGTTATACTGCCTTTTTTTATTTTTTTTTTCGTTTTTATTTTATCCTTTTTCCCTTTTTCTTTATTTTCTTTAATTTTCTTTTCTCTCTTTTTATTTTCTTTTCCTTTTTTTCTTCTCTTTTTCTTTTCCTTTTTTTCTTCTCTTTTTTTTTCCTTTTTTCTTCTCTTTTTCTTTTCCTTTTTTCTTCTTTTCTTTTCTGCTTCTTTTTCTTTCTTTTTTAAACAAAGTCAGCAGACCTAGCCAAAGTCCGATAAAAAGACCAACAGAGGATTAAGCGAAGTACCATTTTTATCTCTCTAAAGCCAGAGAAAAAAAAATGTTTGGTGATACTGGAGTACCATTGGGCAAGGAAGCCGGAGATTTAAATTTCCTCTTCCCTCTTTTCTGAAATAAAATGGAACCAAATAGGACGCATACCACTATCAACAAAAAGAGGCCATGTATCCTAAAACAGCATTAATGCCACTATAGTTCTTGTGTAGCATCACTAGCGCGTCATTTCTAGAGGGTTCTTTGCTTTGCAGGCCGTTTGTCCCGTGAGTTTGCATAGTGGATGCTTACACTGCATGACTTTGGGCTATATTAGATTGGCGGGCTTATATGGTGTTGATGCTTGGAGAGGAGATATTCACATTCTTGGAAAATTGTAGCAGAGAGAGATTTGATATCATAGCAAGAGCAGACAAGGAGAGCCTGAAAAGACGGGAATGAAAGGAAGAAAAAAAAAAAAGGTCTCTAGAGAGGACTCAGCTGAGCCTGTTTTCTGGAATGCAGGCGAGCCCAGCCGACCTGGCGACTAGCGAATCACAAGCCGGGAGCGAAGCGTGCTCGCTTGAGCGAAAGGAGCAAGGGCAGGTTGTTGTTTTACGGGAGTTTTACTGCTGCTGCTGCTTGTACTAGGTGAGAGAGAGAGAGAGAGAGAGAGAGAGAGAAAGAAAGTGCACAAGGCAAGAGTCTGCACTACAGTGGCCGTTGGGCAAGAGGGACGTTTGAGAGAGCAAGTACAGACGGGGAAGAGAAACTACAAAAGGCAGCCGGCTTTGTGTGTCTGAGCTGATATTATAGGCGGGCGAGTTGATTTATGGCTTGACGCCGTAACGAGAATCGAACCAGACAAGAACGGCAGTGTAACTTGGGAGGAGATGGATGGGATAAGCTTCACCGAGAATGAGCCCTATAGTGATGGTGAAGGCCACTTTAATCCCTTGCAGGGTAGAATCCCTTGATTTAGCTTTTGGAGAATAAACGATTAAGAAAGAAAAAAATAGAAAAGAAAAAAAATAGAAAAGAAATAGAAAAAAAATAGAAAAGAAAAAGAAAAAGAAAAAGAAAAGAAAATAGAAAAAATAGAAAAAAAAAGAAAAAAAAATAGAAAAATAGAAAAGAAAAAAAGAAAAAGAAAAAAAGAAAAAGAAAAAAATAGAAAAATAGAAAAATAGAAAAATAGAATAGAAAAAAAGAAAAAGAAAAAAAAGAAAGAATTCTGTTGGAAGGCAAGCAAGCGCTCAACATGCATCTGATATAACTTTCCCTGTTCTGCTTTTTTGTCCAACCAACCACACGTCACGATTTGCCACACTTGGGCAAGCCATGAATATTGCAGGATTTAGAGGAGTACCCACGGTTTTTCTTCTACTAGTTCTCGCATCTGGTCTTTGCACCTACAACACACTAGATGGAACTAAAAGCCTGCAGGCACGCACGTCAAAGGGATCAGAAGCCAGGCTGTTTCTTTTTTGTGTGTCCTCTGTTGTTGGCTCATTGCATTTTCTCTCTACTCGGTCGGCCTTGATAAGCCAACTTTTCTCATTCTCTTTCATTCTATTTCTTTTCTGGATTTGTAAAAAAAAAAAAAAAAAAAAAAAAAAAAAAAGCTGACGAGTATGTGTGTGTAATTTCCAAAGGCCATCGAATCTGCTTCTGCCTATAGAGCCGTGAATTTCTGCCTTGACAGAGTTGTGAATTTCACCGCCTCGTGCCGGTATAAATTTGGAAGCACAAAAAAAAAGAAGAAAAAAAAAGAAAAAAGAGAAAATAGGATTCTTTATCTATAAACCATCTTTAGCCCTTTTGAATCCTCGTGCCTATCAAACACTTTTGCTCTTTTTTTTTTTTTTTTTTTTTTTCTCTCATTGTGCTCAGTCTGGCTTGTGCTTTGGAGTGGATTTTAACAAAAAAAAAGAATTTACAGTTGACAAAAGATTTTACAGAGGTAAGAAAAAAAGGTTACAGTTGACAAAAACCCCGAGACCATCGTTTCCCGCCTGACGCAACCACCAACGCAACCACCAACAAGCCCGTTTATAAGTACTGCTGCCTTCCCCTCTTCCCCTGCTTCAAATAGAAAAAGAAGCCTTTCCTTTCTTCCTCTTTCTCTTCATCTTTCACGATACCCTCCTTTTGTTTTTTTTTTCTCCTCTTCTTCTCTGTAAGGCCTGGCCTTTTCATGACTTTTATTTTTTTTTCTTTCCTTTGTATTTTATTTCCTTTCCTTTCCTTATAACAAGATCTGCTTCTGTTTTGACAGATTCCTCACATTGCATTGCATTCTCATCTCCATTCTTATTTCTGCCATACAAAGTCACAAAGCACATACACAGAGAGAGAAACATCAACGGCTACAAAACAAATACAACATGAGCTCTCATGTCCGCTCCGCCTCTGGCTCCTCGCCGTCCCCCTCGCCGTCTCCACATCTCCGCTCCGCCAGCCCCACCGTCCTGGCCAACATGCGCCGCTTCCGCTCGCGCCCATCCAACTCGTCGCTCAACTCGCTGCACTCGGCTACCAGCCAGCCGTGCGCCGCCTACACCTACAAATCCGCCCCAGCCCAGCCCGAGCTCTCCAACTCCTCATCGTCAGCACCACTGCGTCGCCGCGCCTCGCCGCCCCTTGCCGCTGCCGCCCTTGCCGGCCCCGCGGACCCCGACTCCGACGACGAGGAGTACATCCGCTTCCCTAACGGCGCATTTGTCGACACGCTGCCACCATCGGCCGACGCCACGGCCCCGCTGCGCGGCCGCGCCTCGTCGCTGAGCAACAGTGTAGCCGCAGCGTCGCCGCCGCGCCGCACAAACTCGGGCCGCCGCACGCCGCGCTACTACCACCATCAGTATCACGCGCATCCGCATCCGCTTCCGCTTCCGCATGCGGTGCCGACGAGCCGCGAGCAGAGCCCCGAGGTGTGGGAGGCCGATGGGCGGCGGTTCGCGGCCGGGGCGTCGTCAAAGTTTACGACGCGGGCGTCCGAGGCGCAGCGGTATTATTACGGGTCGGGACTGGCGTCATCGGTGAATTCGAATGGGTCGTCGGCTGAGGAGTATCTGGCGCATTTTGCGGCCAGCGAGGCTGTCAAGATCAAGGAGAGCAAGAAGAGGGTGCGCTTCAGCCTTCCACTGTAGCCTTGTTCCGTGACTTTTGTTTTTTTTTCTCCGCTTTTGGTTCTTTCCTTATACCCATCATCTCATCTGTCATCTCATATCATCTTATCTGATCATCTCAACTATCACGACTAGACGAGTTTCTTTTTCTTTTCTTTCTTTTCTCTTGCTACATTCTGCATTTTTTCGTTTCTCTTGCACATTTCTTTTCTTCCTCTTAAAACGTTTTGCTCTTTGGTTTTGCTTGCTGGATTCGGCGTTTGTTTTTGGGTAACGGTTCTACGAATGGTTTTTCTTCTTTTTTCTTCTTTTTTCTTCTTTTTTCTTCTTTTTTCGTCTCTTCTTTTGTTCGCATCGTTTATAGCGTCTGATTTCCACCTTTTGCTCTTCTTCGCTTGACTTTTGACTGGCTTGATTGTCGGCGTTTTGTAACACAATATCATTGCTTTTCTGTTCTCTCTCAATTCTCAGTTTGACTCTTCACTTACAGTGCCAACTTGACTTGACTTGATCTCCAATGCCAAATGTTCATCGGCGTAAATAAATCAGTATTAAAACAAGTGTCATAAGCTACCAGATATAACAAAACAAATAGCTTCGGAAATAAAAGAAAAAAACAAGGGATATCATCCACCCAGCCAAATATACAGCAAAATGCCAACTTCTTGCACTCTGTAGCAGATGCAGATAGCACAGCAGACAGACAACACACAAAAGACCAGAAAACGCTTGGAAGACGCATAAAGAACACAGTCTTTCTCTCAACAGCCCTTGCATACTCAACAGAGTACACCGTACACAGTATCAACAGAGTACACCGTACACAGTATCAACAGAGTACACCGTACACAGTATCAACAGAGTCGTACACAGTATCAACAGAGTCGTACACAATACTCAACAGAGTACACCGTACACAATCAAAGGTAGACAACAACCTTCCCCTCCGCCGCAAACCGCACCGTCTTCGCCTTGCGCACCCTCCCCCCACCAACCTGTCTAACACGCATCCTCTCCTCGCCCAGCACCGACCCCGCGCCCATTCCCATGCCCCGCCCCTTGTTCGCCCGCCGCAACTGCTCCAGCCGCTGTTCGCGCCGCTGCTTTGCCTCGCGCTTGCGCAGCTCGAGATTCTTGGCACGCGATGCCGCCACTTCGCGGCCGTGTTGCTTCCAGACGAGCGCGCGGTATCGCCGCTCCATTTGCTCAATGGTTTCGGCTTCGTTTGCTTGCGGTGCTTTTTCGGTCGCTTGTTCTTCCGGAATGGTCTCGAGGAGTTGGCGGATAAACAGTGGCGGAAACAGCGGCGGCAACAGCGGCGCGGTCTCGTTTTCGTCGTGGCTCTCGGCCTCTCGAGTCTCTGTCGTTATAATGGGAACAGCAGCAACAGCAGCCTCACCTGTTCTCTAAAACAGCTCGACCTCCTGATGCAAGTTCCGCAGCACCCACTGTGCCTCATTGCTGTTCTTGCACTGGAAACACCACTTTGTAATGTTTCCGCCCGCGTTTCCATTCTGCGGAATGCGCCCCTTGACGCCCTGCTCGTCCTTGACCTCCTCCCAGATGCCGCAAACCACGCCGCGGTTGCCCATGGGCGAGAAGCACCCAGACCCCAGCACGGCGTCAATGATTATGGCCGGCGGCTCCGAAGCGGCCCCCTTCTTGGGAATCGTCGACACCGTCACGCGCTTCTCCAGCCCGTGATTCTTGCGCAGGTCCATGTGCTGGCCCGGCGGCGGCCGCGACACTGTCAGCGTGCAGTTGCCCCAGTCCTCCCAGCGCGTCTGCGTAGCCAGCAGATGCAGACGAATCTTAATCGCGTCCGTGTTGAGCGGCATGCCAAACTCGCTGATGCCCTGTGACGTCATGCTGAGACTGGGTGCGCGCAGACCGGGACCGCCGCGGCTCGAGTTGGCCGAGTACAGACTGCCACCGCTGCCGCCGTTGGGCGATATAAACCGGCCGCTGGCTTGGCGGTTGAGCGTCGACTTGGCCAGGTTAAACGACAAGTTGCCGCCCGTTAGCCGGCGCAGGAACGACGACGCGGCTGAGGCGTTGCTCGACGGCGCGTTGCTGAAGCCGTCCTGTGATGCCAGGTTGGAATTCGCGGGGGCTCGAGCAGCCGCGCGGTACGAGTTGCGCCGGCCAAACCAGCCGCCCTTGGAGCTGCGCTTTTGGTCCGACTGGGCACCGTTGCTGCTGTTGGCATTCTGCGCACCACCCCCGTCAACACCACCATCACCACTACCACCGGCAATATTCGCCCCAAAAGCCTTGACGCGCGCATCGGCCTCCATCTTGTTGTAGCGCTCGTTCTTGAGTCGCGCGCCGTGAACCGCCGTGTACATTTCGTAGCAGTCGTTGGTGCTCTGGCAGCGGAAGCGGAAATTAGCCCCAGCCCGTGCAAACACCGTGCCGTAGCTGAGCGTCGACGCGCGCACTTCCAGGTCGATAAACGTGCTCTGGCGCAGCAGAATCACCGGCGTCAGATCCAGCGCTACTAGCGGCTCGGCCTTTTTCAGGTTCTTGGTGCCGACTTGGTGCACTTCCAGGCTTCCCGGCAACACCACCACCCAGCAGTTGTCAGGCTTGAGGTCTTTCCATGTAGCCTTCTTGTCTGACCACTGCGAGATCTTGGCCAGGAATCGCGGGCCCTTGAGATCTTCTTTGTCGTCGTCGTCGTCTTCATCGTCGTCTGTTTCCGACTCGTCGCGCCCGCAAACCTGAGACGCGCTCTTGGACGGCGTCAGACTTTCATACGTCATGACCGAAGCCGTGGCCGCTCTAAACTCGCGCCGGTGCTCCTCGTCGCGGATGCTGATGCCCAACTCGGTCTGGGGGAGATCGATGCTATCAATCTCGTCGCTCGAGAACTCCGAGTCGCTGTCGCTAATCGAGCCGGACTGTGAACCGGACTGCGAGCCGCTATGCTCTTCGTCTTCGTTGCCGTCATCATCTTCTGGGTCCGAGTATACCTGGCCCATATCCTCTTCAGTCGCAACGGCCGAGTGGTCTGACGACACATCCGATGGCAGATACTCGTGCTTGAGAGGCGATGACGTGCGCCGGTTGAAGCCGGGCCGCAGACATTCCGGCACAAACACGGGCGGCGGCGCACTGGTCTTGCTAAGCGTGCGATGCACGGGAGGCGCCGGCGGCTTGTCTTCAGTGGCTGGCTGCTGGTCGGTGACTGTATGGTCTGATTCGGGGCTATGGTCTCTCTCGGATCTATGCTCTCTATCGGATCCCCGGGCCTCCGGCTCTGACACTGTCGACCCGCCCTCCATAATAGTCGACAGCATCGGCGCCACCAACGTCGACGGGCCCATGGCCGTGCGGTTTCGGCGCGGATCGGGAATCGGCGTCGGCGAGAAAATGGCAAGCCAGTCGTTAAGTTGCTCCTCGTCGTCAGTGCCCAGATGCAGCAGCTCCGACCACTCGCTGTCCTGGCCCGGCATCGGCCGCTGAATCAGCCCGCGAACCATGACAATGATGCCCGGTCCATCACGACGGCCAGACACAAAGTCCATGGTGGTCGGTTGGAATAGCAGCGTCGTCTGCCGGTAGCCGTCCGTCTTGCGAATCAGCAAATCACCGGGATCGCCGGCGTTCTTGGGCCTGTCGCGATACACCAGCTCGACCTGACACTCGAGCCGCTGGCCGTTTGAGTGCCATAGCGTAAGCGCAAAGACGTCTTTGGCATTGACCTGACGCGTCTTGTCAATCTCGACGTCGAGCAGAGAGTCCATGGTCTGCAGACTTAGACACTGAGAAGTATCGGTATCAGCAGCCTCCTTGTCCGTGATACGCGCAATCTCCTCGTTGTATCGGCGACGGGCCTTGGTGTGAAGATGATCGAAGCTCTCGAGCAGAGCTGTGGTGGTGGCCGAGGGGAGGACTTTAATGACGCCCTGTTTACCAATGTTAGTATTCACTGTAGTGATAGACAAATAGAACACTCCCTAAGACTTACCCGGAGAAACTTGATAACCCGCTTAATCCGCTGCAGCGGCCGCTTCAGGAAATGCGCCACATCCACTCGCTCTCCGTCGGCGTCCACCAAATCGCCCTCGTCATTGCGCGGCATCGCATCCAGCAGTGAATCATCGTCGTCCAGCGTATCAATCAGCGGCGCCAGATTCACCACCAGATCGTGGAAACCCAGCCGCCATGCATCCAGATACGCATCGTAAATCGGCTGCACGCGCTCCAGCCACGCAAACAGCTGGTAAATGTCCGTCAGCGGCGCCTTCTTGTGCGCGTTTCGCAGCTTCTCCAGCGCCACGCCCATGCTAACCACTGACTTGGAGAAGCTGTCGTCCTTGGCCGCCGCCGGTCTGTCAAACAACGCAGCGTTGGCCGCGCTGTCATCGCTAAGCACCTCCTTCAGAAGCACTGGCACCACGCCGTCTACCAAGGCCTTGAGCTCGCGCAGATACACCTCTTCTTCGCCCGCAAAATCGCGCAGCAGCGCCGCGATCGACCCCGATCCCAGGCCCGACATGTGCCGCTGGTGTCTTGACGAGCGCGATCCAGAACGGTGCGAGTGCCGCGACAGAGAACTAATCCGACTCGACGGCCGCGCCGCTTCTTCCTCCGTCATGGACAGAACCGATACCAGGTCTGAGTGCTTAGTCAGCCGGCGCTTCAGGCTGCCCCCGTTGGCGTTGGCGTTGGCGTTGGCGTTGGCATTGGCGTCCGAGTGTCGGCTGTACCGGCTGCCATGGCGGTTGATGGACTGGTGCCGAGATGCAGGAGCCCGGCTGCCGCGTCTGTCGAGCGTTTCGCGCCCAGAAACGAAGCTGGCGTTGCGGTTAATGGTCTCTCTGCCCGACACAAAGCTAGGGTTTCGGTTGATTGTTTCTCGGCCCGACACATAACTGGCCTTGCGGTTAATGGTGTCTCGGCCCGACACGAAGCTAGGGTTTCTGTTGATGGTGTTGGTGTTGGTGCTCGATGTGCCACTAGCACTGCGGTTGACCGTATCACCAACAGACAGATAGCTTGCGTTCCGGCTGATTGTATCACCCCCCGAAACATAGCTTGGCTGGCGATGAACTCCGCTATCGCGCCCGCTCCGTCCATGGTCCGACTTGTAGTTCTCAGTACCAACGCTAGTAGGCTGAGTGACATTTGTCTGCGACCGGTTGCTGCCGGAAAACTCCGTCATGTCGTCGGCCTCCAGCGTCTGGTCTTCTGGGATGACGGCAGACAGGACGTGGCCCTGTGTAGGCGGCGCACGACGGCGCAGTGGCGCAGGTGCAAGATCAGAGTCGGCCATGCCGTTGTCGCTAAAACCAACGTCGAACGTCAGGTTAGTGCTGTACGAAATATCAGAGCCCGAGGGACTCCGGCGCCGAGGCGTGCGGTCCCACTCGTCATCAATGTAGTGGCCGTCCAGATCAATCTCAACCTCATAAGTCCGTTCTTCATGGCTTTGGTAGGCTGCCGGCGGCAGATTGTGACCAACCGACTCGCCACGGAAAGCATCGCGGAGAGCCTCTTTGAAGGGCCGCTTGGACGTGGACGCCCTCGAAGAAACCGTATTGGATCGGCTGGCGCCCTTGCGCTGAAGGCTGCTCGTGCTAGTCGTCTTCTTGACCTTTGGCGCAGGTGCGGGCGCAGGTGCGGGCGCGGGCGCGGGCGCGGGCGCAGACGCGGGAGTTTTGTCGGTTTGCGTATGGGAGGAATGCGAGGAGCTCGTGGATCGGGGCTTGGAAGCTTTTGGCGTAGTTTCGGGAGATGACGAAGGTGAGCCGCGGGTTCTGTCCTCTCCGCCAGAGTATCGCTTTGGTGTCTTTTCCACATCGCCTTCTCTTTCTTGCTCCTTTTCCTTTTCATTCCCATGTTCCTTGGCTTTTGGCTTCTCGACCAGCACCGGCTCGCGCACCGCTTTGGGCTCCGGCTTTCGATCACTAGTCTTGCTTTCCGTCTTGGGCTCAATCTTGGCTGCAGGTCCAAGTTCGGCAGTTCGTCTGTTCTGGGATTCTTGGACCCATTCCTTCTCAACTGTCTTTTTGATTGGAACTCTTCTGCCGTCGTAGTCGGCCGCTGGTTCAACCGTAGCCTTGAGCCAGTTTTCAATGCGCGCCGGCGGGTTGCCCTGTGGTGGTCTCGGCGGCTCGTGGGTTTCCTGGAGAATCTTTTTGCCTTCGCTCATCACCTTTTTGAGAACTTGAGGAACATGGCGGAAGCTTGACGTGCGCTTGGATGGTTTGGGCGCCTGGCGCTGCATGTTGTGAGCTTCTGCACCCATAGGCAAATCGTTGTCGCCAGGCTCGTCGACAGGGGCATCGTCAATGGGCTCTTCAGTAACATCAATGGGCTCTTGGGTAACATCAATGGGCTCTTCGGTGACGTCATTGGTAAAGCTCGATCCTGTCGAAAACGAACACGTCCGCACAGATCGTGTAGCCGGAGGGCCAAGAGAGTTTGTCCGACGGTGGCTGGCCTTGGACCGTGACTTGCTCGACGTGTGGCGGCCAAGGCCAGCATTGGCTCCAGTCTTTCCATACGTTCTGCCATGGGGTTTAGAGTGCGATCCCGACGCCTTGGCCTTGGTAGGTACCGTCTTTTTCGACCTTGACGGTCGTCCTGAGCTGGCGAATGACGCCTCTTGAACATTGGAGCCGACCGTGGAGTTGTTGAGCGCCGAAGAAAGAACAGACTCGGCTACCTGTAAGGGCGATATCCGAATGCCGTCATTAGGGTCCTCAACAGCGCTAACTCGGATGCCGTCATTACCGATATCAGAACCACGGATTCTAATGCCGTCGTCAAACGGCACAGCAGGCTTTACTCTGATACCATCGTCCTGCGACTCAGAAGGGGTAACTCGGATGCCGTCATTGCCAGTATTGGACGCCGTGATTCGAATACCGTCATTGTTTGGCTCGGAAGGCGTCACGCGAATGCCGTCGTCGTGGGGGTTGGAAGCAGAAACCCGGATGCCGTCGTCGTTTGGTTCATAGGCCGAAACTCTGATTCCGTCGTCGTATGCAGGCTCCGAAGCCGTAACGCGGATACCGTCGTCGTGGAGATCTGATCCCTGCACGCGGATTCCATCGTCTTCAGGCATGGACATGGCAGACGGCGCTGGCGTTTTGATCTTACTCATGCGCAGCGGCTTAACATGGATGGAAGGGTCGTCGTACATGGGCGAAAGTGGCTGTTCGGGTGGCGCTGATGGGGCGTCTGCATCGGAATCTTCGTCGGAATCCTCTTGGGAGTCTTCTTGGGAGTCGTCTTGATAGTCATCTTCAGAGTCTTGAGAGTCCTCGTCGTCGTCTTCTTCGTCATCGTCATCAGATATATCGGTATACTCGGAGGCACCCTCAGAGTGAGCGTCCTTGTACACTATACTCGACAAAGACTTAGTATGCCGAGGACGGTGAGCGCGGGGGCTGGGGCTCCGTGGGCGTTGCGACGGCGAATATACGGGTGTTTCAACTGCCTTGACCCATTCCTTGACCTTTGACGAAGCTGGTGGGTTCATAGAACGCTGTAAAAAGTCTCTTGGTATACGGGCCGCCGTGTTTGGCGATTTCCGGCGATGCGACGGCTTCTTCTTAATCTTGATCTTCATCCAGTGGTCATCGCTGACGACGCGCTTCTTGGGCGGTTGGTTTATTTTCACTGGCATGCTGCGCGAGCCCTCGTTAAGGTCTGGTATTTCGCTGACACGCTTGGCTTTCGGGGTCGTCGAGCGCTTTGGTTCTTGTTGCTGTTGTCGTTGTTGTTGTTGCTGAAACTTGATGCGGAGTCGGTCTTCCTCGGTAACGCTCTCTTCGTCGCTCTCAAAGGCAACATCGCCTGGCACGGACGGCGTTGCCTGGGGATCACCGACCGCCATTGCGGCAGCATTGTTCTTTTGCCAGGCCTTGACGCGGTCGCGCACTCCGCCAGGCGGCTGGACTTTGCGCACGGCTTCTGCCCGCATTTCCTGGCGCAATTCGGCCTTGATAGCGTCCATGCTTTCCCGGCGGGCTCTTTGCGCGGCTCGCCGGGCCTGGCTGGGGCGGCCCAGGAAAAAGTCCGTCAGGAGACTGGGCGGTAATGTTTCGACTCGGCGGACAGACTGCCGGCCCCGGGCGCCGCCAGCGCCAGATCCAGCGGCATGAGCGGCGCCTGATGTCGATCTTGCGTGTTTCGAGGGACTCTTGGAGCCGCTTCTCGGGGTTGTAGAGGAGTTCTTTGCGGTGTTCTTCGGGGTCGTCGGCTCGTTGACTTTGTCGGTGCTCGCGTTCGGAGTGGAAGGTTCCATGGCCGCGAAACGGAGGCTGGAAGATTGGCGGACTGTGTTAGCGCGGGTCTTTGCATTATGACGGCCATAGCCATGTGTGCAGTGTAATTTGCAGTGCTTTGTCTTTGTATTGTCCATGGTGATCGCGGGGGATGCTGTCAATCACGTGCAGAGACTCGCATCTCAGTGGTGATGCGACGGACAAATGCTATGAGACACTCTAGCTGCAGCTACACCTAGATATACTTATGTAGCAGACACAAAAGCTACACCTAAATATATATAGCAGACACAAAAGAGACAAAGCAATAGAATACTATTTTCGGCGGTAAAAACACCACAATAGTTTCAGTTTCACAGCAGTAATGCGGCGACCTGAATCGCACGTGAATGCAGTCTTTTTTTCTTTTCTTTTCTTTTTTTTTTTCCTTTTTTGAAGTCACGGCACATTGACTGAAAAATAGGGCGGAAAATGGTGATGTGAAGAAGTAAATGAATGGAAAGAAAAAGAAAAGAAAAAAAAGAAGAAAAAGAATACAAAGTACTGCACTTACCAAGATAGCCTCACTCTTGCATTCTTTTTACTAAGCTTCTAGATCTGTTCAGCCTTGTCTGAATAGACACGCAGTTCAGTTCGTTTTGGCAGTTGCCGTTGCTGTTGCTGTGGTCGCGGTTGCCGTTGTTGCGGTCTAGCTCGTGCTTGCTGTTTTTGCTTGGCGGAAGTCAGCAAGATTGTTTTCTTTTTGCTGTGGGTGTATGTTTCCGGATAACAATGAAGTCTGTAGGAATAAATAAAGAATATAATAAATGCAATAAAAACAGCCAGAAAATCAGGAACCGACCACAGTAGATGCATGCAGTTTTGGCCTGATTCGATTCGATTCCCTGCTTTTCGGGGCAAACAAGAAGTACGGACGGGTAATGAGTGACCGACCGGGACCAAGACCGCAGGGCAGCTGCCTCTGCTGTGACTGTTGTGTGGTGTGTAGGGCTGTTCGACGGGGAAGGCACGCGCTTGCAACGATGCGCTGCTGCGATATGATGCGATGCGATGCGATTGAGAGGCAGGAACCAAGACAACAGGCAATAGAGAAGGGAAGGTGCAGCAGCTACAAACTTTATCAGGTACCTAAAAAATTGGGTCTCGTTTCTTTTTTCCAGCTCAAGTTGTCGATTTATCGTATGTATACAAGAAGCGCTTCAAATTTAGCGACAAAGCTTGAAAGGAGAATCAGAAAACGAGATGCAGCTTAATCGAGGGGTGAAGAAGAAGAAGAAAAAGTAAATAAAAGATGCGAAAAAAAAAAAAAAAGAAATTTGAGTGATGCACGCTGCACATGCAAATCTGCGACTGTGTCTGTGCCGTGCTTTTACCGCTCTATCTAAACCGTATGGTCCTTGTCTTGTTGCTACTTGTTTGTACTGGCTGGACTGAGTTTGCTGTAAGAACAAAGCAACGCTCGATGGATTGATTTTACGGAGTAATATCTATAAAATAAAAAATTAAAATAAAAAGGGTTTATGCAGGCTTGCGTGCAAGAGCTTTGTCTGTGTGCCACTTTGAACAATTGATGAAGCCACAAATGAAGAGCACAAAACACAAATGTAGAGCACAAAGCACAAATTAAGAACACAAAGGCACAAAAAGAGGGGGGCTTGTGAGGTTGAAAAAAGAGGCCAGGCAAATATGAACGGAAGAAAAACAAAAGTAAAATAAAATTAAACCTGGCTATTATCACAAACCAGAGTGGGACGACTGCCAAATCACAAGGCCCAGCTCACTTCATCTAGTCCACTCTTAGTCGGATAGACCCTGTTTATATTCAGTAGTTGGTAATATGCTAATAGCTCAGGGCTCGTGTAAAGTATTGAGACAGTTCACTGAGTCGTCTATGATCCTCTCTTTTCTCACCCGCCGTTGTAAACACAAAAAAAAAAAAAAAAAAAAAAAACTAAATTCATGCTTAACCGGCGCTCACCCAATAACGATTCTGGAATGCTTTTCAGGGTAACAGGGATCTTTTGTAGTTCTCATCACTTATCATCATATGCCAGCAGCGCTAACAGCATTATATGAGAATTTTTCGGTTCAGCTGTTAGTGCATTTATAGTCAGGGGTAGCAGAGGTCAGCGCCCCACCATGAATTAAACCCTAATATTATGCCGACAGTATAGAAGCCTCCCTTGTATCAAGCGTGGAATGGGATGTTTTGTAGACGCAAGACACACAATGTAGGTTCATCGGCATTTATAATGCTACTGTGTTGACAGTATTCTCCCTTGAGAAACTTTGTTCTGCAGCATTCCTCCCTTATTGTCAGCAGTAACCCTAAGCAATGGGCATCGTTAGACAGAGGGTTATCATACTGTTGAGAGAACCAAAGCACAGACTGTTTCTGTTTGTGCCCCATAGCAACTGCATATGCAGCCCAAGAAATGCGGTCATCCACGCATCATCACTATATAGTACTAGTACCAGCCATTCGTTTTACCATGAAGAACGGCAATATGAGAGAACCGGCTTCCACTAGCCAAACGCAGATAAATAGGCGAGAGAAAGCTGATGCGCTGTAGAATGCATGCACTTCGTCACTGTGCAGGTGCGCCTGCATTGGTTTGGTGGTTCTTTGGTAGCATTAGCATTACGGGTGTATGATACGCTGGTTGTTCGGTATATGCCTTCCCAAGGTCTACATTCTTGACTCCATTCCGTATGGGTTGTAAGTCATGTCTGGCAGAGGTATTCATAGATAAGGATGAGTGACGAGTGTATGTGATTTAAGGTGAATTATTACCGCAAAAAGGGGGAACATGAATGAAAGAACTCACTTTGCGACAAAATGCTAGTGAGGAATGGATTCGAGAGACAGAAATACTTAGCAGCGGGTTATAAAAAAAAACAAGATGCACTGTGCATGCTTGACAACGTCTCAATGACATTGTGGCCAGTTAACAAAAACATATGATTGCCGGTGACAGTGTATGTCAGTTGGTACTTTTTGAGCTTGTTGTAGCAGTTTGCTTATTTGTTTGGTAGCAATTTATTTGGTGGCAATTTATTTGGTAGCAATTTGCTGTTGGTAGCAAGATCGCTTGGTAGTACGAGAACTGGAGAAGAAAGAGCAGACGGCAGCGCGCCGCGGCGCCGGTAAATCAGGAAGGCATTGTGGGCCCAAGCTTCTCGAGAGCTATCGCGTCGGTCTAATGACAAGCTTGTTTCCGTACCTAGGCTAGTCCCGGATGGCCAGAGGCAGTGGGTCCAAGCTTCGCAGCAACTACCGTGCTGGCTCAGCGCAAACATGTCTCGGATCTTGGTTCATCGGAAAGAGCCATCTACACTGGGGTTCCAAAGCTTAAAATCAAGCTTAATACAGAGACTGTGGCAAAATTTTCAAGCCACTTAGGCAGGTACGCGAATATCGGCAGTCACTATTGATTGGTAGTTGCCAAGTTCTCTGATTGACCGGCTGTCAGTTGCCAAAAGCCGGGACCTTCCGCTCTGTCAAATTGCTAGCGCGTCGCCACGAGACGCATCTCAGACTAGGAAACTACCGCGTGTATGTTTGGGTCTTGGACATGATGTTTGCTAGGGTTTGTTTGGGTCTTGGACATGGTATGGTGTTTGCTAGGGTCTGTTTGTGTCTGGCTTGAGGGTTGTCAGCATAGCGCATGAAGTCCAATTGTACCAGAGCTCCGCTGTAACAGGCTCCAGATGGTAACAGCGACTTTAACTAGATATCTCAGTGCAATCATTTGGCTATCTCACGATGCTGCCAATCAACGTCCAGTTAATTCCTTCTTTGTATCCACTACGGCATACTCAGTAGCTACTCAATATTCAGATAAGTCCAGTCTCCATTACTCATCAAACGTCAAGAAGCTATGGCGTATTCGTGGTCACACAAACGTTGGTCAGATTGACATTCTTCAATGCACACAAACAAGGGTTTGACGGTGCTTGCTAGGGTCTTGCCGACTTTAAGTGAGACTTTAAGTGAATCCCTTGCAGAAACCTGTTTCTATTTTAAGATTTCTGAATAGGCGCTGAGAGGAGGCAGGGGTTGAGGAAAGCTGTAGTAGCCCTATGTAAAGAAAGATGAAGTTCATGATGAGCAATGAGAGTACTATCCAAGCTTATTTCCAAGTCGAGCTTTAAAGCCTCAGCGTGCTGATCTCAGTAACCCAATCTCGGGACGGCCTCAAGGTAGCTTCTCCAAGCTCCAAGCAGATACAGACGACCAACTATCACAACCTTGATCTCCTATTCTCCGGCCTCTTACTTTTCGTCATCTTGTTGCGCAGCCCACCCGCCATCTTGCTCTCAACTCACGAAGCTCCTCATCCAATCGACACCACTTCATGATGCGCAGTCTTGCAGTCCAGCCCGGTGGCCTATGATATATATAAATAGAATAATTGCGGCACCCGTAGAACCTGCCATGCGCGCGTTTGGGTCGGCTTTTGCGGCCGCGCTGGATGGCGAATTATTCTTGTTTTTCCAGCGGTTCTTTTTTTTTCTCTTTTCTTTCTGCCTTGTCTTTCTCTTTTCTTTTGCCTCTTTTCCTTTTCTTTTGCCTCTTTTCCTTTTCTCTTGCCTCTTTTCCTTTTCTCTTGCCTCTTTTCTTCTGCTCTTTTCAGATCAATGTGCTGCTTTGGTGGAAGAGCTAAGCGCCGGCTTTCTCATTTATGCACGACATGGGTCTGGGGAAAAGAACAAGACCCAGTGGGGATTACAGAAAAGAGGAGACTACGGCAATGTAACATTGAATAGGCGCCGGCTGAGGGTTGTAAGTATGTGTATGTACTTATGTAATTATAAGTACTACTTTGAGCTGAGGTACTCATCAACACGTGAGTGAGTTTGAATACAAGATAAAGTAGTATAAAGACCCGAAGTCCCGGTCTATTGGTTCGCATTGTTTGCTCGCTAGTTTGCATTGCTGATCGTTTCTCTTTTTTTCTTCTTTTATTTTTCTTCTTTTCCTATTCTATTTTGCTTGTTTTAGACTTCTCTATTCACTTACTCTCTCTATTCACATATAATACCACCATGAAGTTCTCAGCCACCTTCTTTTCCATGGCCGCGCTGGTCGCCGCCGCCCCGTCGCTCGACCAGAATCTAATTGTCAAGCATGCGCCGCTGCAGTCTCTCGATGCTGTGTCAGAGTACTTTAACCTGCTGGCGCAAAAGGTGCACACGTACAAGTCTCTGAGCACAGTGCCGGCATGCGACCCGTCGTCTGCCGTTTTGCCATCCTGTAAGCCTTCTTTTCTCCCTGTAATACCATAGCAGTCTGCCCTCTCTCCCCCTCTAATGCCATAGCAGTCTGCCCTCTCCCCCCCCCCTGTAATACCATAGCAGCCTGTACTGACTCATCAGCCTCCCTCCCGCCCGTCTCCTCAAACCTCACCCTTATCCACATCGCCGTCGGCCGCGGCACGCAAAACTACACGTGCGCCGACTCCAGCGCCTCCTCCGTGCCCAAATCGGCCGGCGCCGAAGCCGCCCTGTTCAACTCCACCTGCACCAGCGCGCTGTATCCCGCGCTGGACACAGCCATCCCCAAGCTCGCCGTGCACTTCCCCATGACCAACTGGACGGCGCTCGACTCGCACCGCCTGGGCCCGACCGACCTGGCCTCCTCGGGCCTGCACTATTTCCAGCCGTTTGGCGCCAACAGCTCCGCGCCCTTCTTCAACCTTGACCACGTCCGCCTCGGCAGCGCCCAGGTTGCCGGAAACGCTTCGGTGCCCGCGCCCGCTAATGCGCCCACCGGCCAGCTGGGCGAAAAGGCGGTGGCGTGGCTGCAGCTGATCAAGAGGGGCGGCTCGGATGCCAAGTTTGAGCAGGTGTATCGCGTCAACACGGTGGGTGGGTCGCCGCCTGCGACTTGCGAGGGCATGAACAAGACGTTTACGGTTCAGTACGCAGCGCAGTAAGTTTATTTCCCTCTCAGACTCATAGTGGCCAGAGCGCTAACAACAGCAGATATTGGTTCTACGCAAACAAGACGTCCAGTGCCTAAGTAGATGTGCTCCTAGACGTGCTTTTGGATGTGCTCCTGGTTGAGCATTAAAATCTTTCTTTTTGTTTTTCGGCATACCCAGTCACATATCGTGTTAATCAAAGCTATATATTTATCATGGTCAAAGTCCCTATTGTTGTAGTAGTATATGCTGTAAACGCCGGCTATCCCAAGAAAATAAAAGTACATCTCCATCGCCGAACCCTAAGCCTGCGGATCATCGCTTAACCCTAAGCTGCCTATGAGCCCAGTGCATCACTACTCGTCGCATGCAGCGGCACCGCCGGCCCGTCATTCATGGAAAACACGACAAAAAACACCAGCAGATGCAGCGCTAAGCAATACATGGCAAACAGGTTCCTGCTTGTGCGCGACGCCAGCACCATGCGCGTAATCGAGTAAACCGCCCGCTCCGGCAGCGACATGCGCTTATACGCCCGCGCCGATTCGCGCCCGCGAAACGCCGCAAACGGCGACAAATTCGACTCATACGCCTTGCGGTAGCGGTCGAGCGCAATTCCCGGGTTGCCCGTGCTTCCAATGTTGACGGCGGCCGGGTTCGGATTCATCGTCATCGATGCCGCCGTGGTCGCCGACGACGACGACGTCATAGCGTTGGCCGTGTGGCCGCTGCGGTTGTACGTCGACACGTAGCGTGTCTTTTCGTACAGCGTGAGGTTGTCGCGCTGCAGTGATGCCACTTCCTGCCGCAGCGACGTCACTGTCCGGTGCGCGTCAGACAGCTCCTGCTCTAGCTGGGCGTTGCGCTTCTTGAAGCGGTCGCGCTGCGCCGTAATCATGGGCAGAATTCCCGCCGCCTGTGCTCCGGCCGCGGCGGCATTCCCAACAGCTAGAGATCCGAATCCAGACTCGCGGTCGCCCGGCATGCCGCTAATGATGGACGACGTCGGCGAGATGCGGCCTTTGCGTCCGCCGGGATATCTGCTGACATATGTGCCGGCAACCGAAGCACCAGACGAAAAGTAGTTGGCCGCCGGCTCGGCCTGGAGCGTCGAGAGATCGTTTTCCAGCTTCTGGTTGAGCATCTGCGCCTTTGTAAGCTCGCCCTTGGTTATCTGCATGTCGTTCTGCAGCGTCTGCAGACGTGACTGGAGATCCTGATGCGACACACGCAGTATCGTAAGCTCGTCGCTAAGCTTCTTGTTACGGGCAAGCAGCATCTTTTCCAGAGTCTCGCCCTTGGCCTTGGCTTCGGCCTCGTCAACCTCGCCACTGCCATCTTCGTCGTCGTCGCCCGTAGAAAACTCAATGCTCTTGAGCACCTCGAGCTCCTGTTTGACCTCCTCGTAGTCGTTCCACTTCTCCACCTTGGTCCGCAGCGAGTCGCGTTCTTCCTTGAGATGGCCGACCTCGCGCTCAATGCTGCGCACCTTGGCGTCGAGTTCGCGCCGGATGCCATCCCGCTCGACCCGCGCCGCATCGAGTTTGCGCATCAGCGACGAGTTCTCGCTGCGCATCCGCATGTATCCCGGGTCATCTTCGAGGGATGCCGATGCTTGGTGCGCCGATGTGTCGGCCTTGACCTGGGCCAGCTCGATGCGCAGCTGCTCGTTGCGGGCCTCGACCTCGGCCAGACGCGACGATGTGCGCTCCAGATCCGAGTGCAGCATGTCCAACTCGGCGCTAGTAACTCCCAAAGCCGGCTCAGCGGTGTCGCCATTCTGACCCTGGCCCAGACGCTGGTTGACCTCGTAGCTCGCCTTGATCTCGCCAATCAAGCGCTCCTGACTCTCAATCTTTTCCTCGAGCGCCTTTTCCTTGGCCGCCCAGTTGTCCTTTTTCTCGTCCATGACGAGCGTCCACGACGACTGCACATCCTTGACGCGCTTCTCCAAATTCTCCTCGAGGTCCCGGCGGGCAATGCGCTCCGTCTGTAGTCGCGATTCGGTGTCGTCGAGCTGCGACGTCAGCTTCGTTACCGACTTTTGCAGGCGGGCGTTTTCTTCAGTGAGCTTGGGCAGCGTGTCTTCGGATATGAGCATAGAATCGACCGAGGCTTCGAGCAGGGGGTACGGATCGGGGGCTTCGGATAGTGACGTGTAGGCTTTGAGAAAGTTGGAGTTGACAGCCTTGGAGTGGTTGGTCAACAAGTCGATAAAGGTTTGGTACGCTGCACTACATGTTAGCGCCATGGGTAGCATCAGAGAACTGCGTCATATTATAGTACCCTTTAACAGGCCCTTTATCTCTGTCAGCTTAGTAGCATCGTCGCTTTTGCGAAAATCTTTGGTCTTTTGAGCAAGCTCCTTGCGCTGGATAGTCGAGTCTCGTTGGAAGGCGACAATATCTGAGGCGGTTGTATCGAGCGAAGTAACTAAAGTTGTGAGATCGACACCTATAGAGGTTAGCACTCGTGCAGTAATTGCGGAATAGAATATACAACTCACCTCGCCAGGCAGAAATGGCTTCTTGGAATTTGGTAGCCTGGCTGTTGACTCCAGTGCCAGCACCAGAGCCAGTAACAGAAGCCTCAAGGGCGGCCAATTCGGCAGCGACCGCCATGATGGACGGCTGAGAAAAGACGGCAAAGCAGACAAGGCTGAGCTGGGGAGTAAATACAGTCAAGGCTGAACTGAAAGTTAAATGCAGTCGAGGCTGAGCTGAAGAGTACGGAGTAGATGCAATTGATGCGAAGCAGAATAATGAAGCTGGTAATGTTGCAAGAGACAAACAAGGCTCTGTAAAGCTGTAATGCAAGAAACTCTAGGCCCTAGAAGCCGCGGATTGAACGTGTTCGTATGGAATGGCGGCCTGTGATTGGATAGATTCTGCAGAGCATGCCCTGTAGTGGAAATTCACAATCTTAGAAGCTCCAAGGCTAAAATCCAAAAGGCTAAAATAAGATCTGATCAGAAGGGCCAGGCCTGCAGGGTACAGCCTGTTGACATCATTTTGCAGGAACAAGCCACTGTAACCTTTTGTGGGCAGGAGGAGTCCACTGTAGCTGTCTTGTTCTGCTTAGTGCACTGATTACAGGCATCAGAGCTTGAGCTCCTCCGACTTCAGCTATGAGCTTTGCCTTCCAAAGCCTCCAAAGCCTCTCCACCAGCCTTGCTGCCCACTATATCAAAACCATCGTCATCGTCATCGGCATCGCCATTGCTATCGCTATCGCTTGATCCTCCAGCACCAGCTTGAGCATTTCCGACAAAGAAGCCACCCCAAGCTTCAATTGCACTTTAAAACAGTCAACAGCACAGCACGCATTAGCTGGCACCAGCTAGCCAGCCTTGTTGGCTTTTCATGTGCTAGTACTAATAGTACTACTAAATCCCGCCGTTACAAATACTATAGCGCCATGCGCCCTAAATCACACGCTCACGCACCGCAACAGCAACCGCAACCACCGAGCGCCCGAATAAGCACCCGCCCAATTCTCCTGCTACTGGCCAGATAAGATAACAAATGTCGGGCGACGAGGCCAACATGGAAAAGCCGCTCCCGGCGGCCGCCGCGCTGGCCCCCAAAGAAGACGGGCCATTTGTGCTGCGCACGCTGCTCGACAATGTGCCGCTGGCCAGCGATGCCATGCCGGAGGGCGTCAAGATTAACTGCGTGGAGTTTTATGGTCTGTCTTGTCTCATGTGCGTGCGTGTGTGCTTTGAGCCGCGTGTCTGTGTCTCGTAGAGCTAGCTAACTCTGCTACAGATGGAAACCTGTACATTGGCACCTCGGCTAGCCAGCTGCTACACTTTGTCCAGATCCCCGCCGACCCCGCCGATCCTTTCTCCGTGCCGTCATTCATCATGGCGTCCCGCCTGGAGCCCGACTTTACCGAGCCGGCCAACGCCGCCCCGGGATCGCGGCCCGGTGTGCAACAGATTCTGCTCCTGCCCAAGGTTGGCAAGGCCTGCGTACTCTGCAACTGGACGCTTACGTTCTACATGTTACCCGAGTTTAGCCGGGCGATGAGTACCGTTCAAGTCAAGAATTGCAATTGGGTGGGCGGGCTGGACTTGAATGAGAGCCGTGATGTCGATGATCATGGCTATGACGGGAAGCCGGGCGTGACTATTATGCTGTGCACAAACAAGCGGATCCAGGTTGTGCGCATTACTGAAGAAGCGCGTCTTATTAGAGTATGCTCTCTCTCTCTTTCTCTCTCTCTTTCTCTTTCTCTCTCTTTCTCTCTCTCTCTCTCTCTCTCTCTCTCTCTCTCTCTCCCCCTCTCTCCCCCCCTCTCTCTCCCTCTCTCGCTAACCAGCTAGAATATCGACTTTGCTGCGAGCACCGTGTTTGTGCGTCGAGACTCCATTGCTTGTGTCGCCGACTCGCGCAGTTACGCCCTTCTTGACATAGACCACCAACTCAAGATCCCGCTAATGCCCATCTTTTCGCTTGACGATGCAGTGCCCTCTTCCGACATGGGCCGTTCACAGGCCATTGGCGGGAGTGCTGGAAACAGCGGCGAGGGTCTGGTGCGCAGCAACTCTTCGGTACATAAAAAGCCCCCAACACCGTCAAACTCGCACAGTCGAAGTACCAGCCTAGGTGCTTTTATCTCGTCAAAAGTACAACCGCCAGATGGCACCACAACTCCGCCAACACCAGCCAAGAGCCCCGATCCAGAAGCCGCCTCACAACTACCGCATAGCGAATCCATGCCGTCAGTGGACGCGTTGCAGCGCTCGACAACACCAGCAAGTACAGCGGCAGCCGAGCGGCAACAGCAGACAGGCTTCCTCAAAGGACACATTGTGTCGCCAACCAAGGATGAGTTTCTGCTGGTGATTGGCACAAGCCCGATCGACCCCGGAATCGGCATGTTTGTCAGTCTGGACGGCGACCCGACACGACCCACGATTGAATTCGACCGCTACCCGAAACAGGTAGTCGTCGACAACGGCCGCCCGCCAGAAAACCTCCAGTCCATGTCGCCGTTCGCCATCGAGGAAGACGCCTACGTCATTGCGTCCATGTCACGTGACTTTGGCGACGGGCCCCATCACGGCCTGGAGATTCAGCAGACAAATGCGGGATCTCGGCCGGTTCCCGAGAAGCACTGGCTGGAGCCGCCGATAGCCCAAGACCTTTATTCGGCGGTCGGCGTGCGCGTGCTGGCAGACGGATCCCAGGTGCGGTTCTCGGAGATTGTCGAGAAACTGGGCCAGAAGCGCTTCCGGCCGTTTGAGCGGCGCAAAAAGGAGGACACGGTCTTTTCACTGCGCAATCTTGCGCCCCGAGACCAGCCGCCATTTGAGACGCCCTCTGCAGACGCCGCACAGGAGCCGCCGCTGCAGCCGGGCTGGGAGGAGAAGCGGCTGCACGACGAGCGCGATTTCGTCGCGAGACTGGCAAGTGGCGCGTCGAATATTGCCGTCTGGGCAAGCAATCACATCTGGTGGGTGGTGCGCAATCCACTGCTTCTGCAGCTAGAGGCCGAGCTGCACCTTAACATGGCGTACGATTCAAACATGAAGCCCATATCCAGCAAAAAGGCTGATCAACAGGCTGCTTTTACGCTGCTCGAGTCGTTCAAGAACCGCGATGCGCGGTCTGAGCTCGAGTTCCTGACATACAACTATCTGCGCCAACGAGCAGGGCTTTTGCTCTTGTGTGAGCTGATGGATCCGCTGCGCGACGAAGACCGCCAGTTCTCTGAAACCCAGATTAAGAGCTTGGAAGAGATTCTGGTTGAGAGCGGGCTTGACCCGCGTGTTGTTCTCGCCCTGATTCCCGGTGTGCGCAACGAGATCATCGAAAGCGCAATGGGCATCTGGGTGTTTGGCGGCGTCAAAGAGGGCGCCGACGTATATCTCTCCAACGCTCCGCTTGTGACCGACGGCGGCAAGCCCGTTCCGGCCATTGACACGCTGTCGCCTGGCGTGCTGCTCTTTCTGCGGCTCTTTCTCGTGGCTTGGCGCCGCCGCAAGGGCTTTGGCAGCGTGGCCGGCGAAAAGGAAGTCTTTCAAACGGTCGACGCGGCGCTGCTGCTGGTGTTGCTCGAGATAGACCAGCACTCGCCCGTCGGGCTTGCCAAGAGCAGCCGCAGCCCGCGCGCCGAACTGTACGAGGTGGTGGACAAGGGCATCGACTGCTTCGACCGGGCTGTCGATATGCTCGAGGCGTACAGCCGGCTGTTTGTGCTGAGCCGGCTGTATCAGAGCCGCAAGATGGCGGGCGAGGTGCTGGCCACGTGGAAGCGCATCATTGAGGGCGAGCGCGACGAGGGTGGCGAGCTGATGGACGGCGAGCAGCGTGTGCGTGACTATCTGTCCAAAGTGAGTAATCTCGACCTGGTGCGCGAATACGGCCTGTGGCTGGCGAACCGCAATCCCAAACTGGGCGTGCAGGTCTTTGCCGAAGAGAAGAAGGCCAAAAACGGCCTTGTCGGCCCGCGCTTTGACCCAGCCGAGGTTGTCGCGATGCTCAAGGCCAAGGCTCCGGGCGCCGTCAAGGCGTATCTGGAACACATGGTCTTTACCAAAGGCCACAGCCTGTACATTAACGACCTGATCTCCTACTTTCTCGACTCGGTCATTGACCATCTGCAGGCGTCGGCCGAGAACCGCGACGCCCTGGCAGCCACATATACGGCCTACCGCACCCTGCAGCTGCCCAAGCCGTCCTACAGCCGCTTCCTGGCCGACAATCTCGGCGACGCAGACGACGGCAGTCCCGGCGACGAAGCCTGGCGGAACCGCCTGCGTCTGCTCCAGCTGCTCAGCAGCGCCAAGGGCTACGACGCCAGCGCCATTCACACGCGCATTGCCCAGCTTCCGGGCGACTTGCTCGTGCCGGAAACCATCATCCTCGCGGCCCGGGCCAAGCAGCACACCGAGGCGCTGCGGCTGCTGGTGCACTCGCTAGGCGACTATGACACGGCCGTGGCGTACTGTCTGCGCGGCGGGCGCAGCATCTACAGCTCGGCGTCACGGTACTCGGCGCTGCACCAGACGCTTGCGTCGCCGACGTTGTCCAACATGCCGGCGGCCGCGGCTGACGACCAGGAAGACGCGCAGTTTGAATCGCGCGAGGCACTGTTTGCGCAGCAGCAGATGCTCTTTATGCTCCTGCTAGGCCACTTTCTCGGGCTGGCCGACGAGGCGCAGCGGCGCGAGCAGACGGCCAACCTGCTGGAGCGCTTTGGGTCGTGGTTTGAGCTGAAGCCCGTGCTGGAGCTGATTCCGCCCGAGTGGCCGCTAGCGCCGCTAGGCGAGTTTCTTGTCGGTGCGCTGAAACGACTAGTGCGCGAGAGACACACGGTGCTGGTGCAAAAGGCGCTGTGCTCGGTGCAGAGCCTCAAGGCGTCGGAGGCGCTGGTGATGCTGCGGGCGGAAATGGGGCCGATGGTGGAGGACGAGGAGGAAGCCTAGCATAATGATGATAATAATGAATATATATTACAGGCTTTTTTTTTCTGGGGGGTGTGTTTCAGTATTTCGTTTTTTTTTTTCCTTTTCGTAGACTCGTTTGTACTCCCTTTTCCCAGCATACCATTGTAGCTCATCCTAGGCACTCGGCCGCTTCAGTACGCACACCACCAGCCACCGCTTCCGCTCCGTGATATCCTCCACGCCCCGATCCAGCACCCACGCTCTCTCCACGCCGTCGCAGTCCCGCTCCCAAATATTTTCCACCTGCAGGCCCTCCTTGGCCATCTCGTCTGCATCAAAGAAGTCGCGCATCTTTTCTCTGCCCGTGTGGAATCCTGCCACCACCCACGCGCGCGCTTCGGCGTCCTGCGCGAGAAAGTGATTGATGGATGCACGTAGGTTGGCGTGTTGCCATGGCATCCAAAGACAGTCGGCAACAAAGAGCCGGTCAAATGCGTGCTTCTCCAGGGCTTCCGGTGCGTCCTCGGGGAAGACTCCCCATTCATGGCCCGCCACGAAAATCTTGTCCGTCGGCGTGCGCAGTGCGGCGTCGGGGGCGTGTGTCGCCGCTGTATTCCGCACGACATTGTCAGTGAGCGTCTTGATCACCTCGGGCGCCGGGTAGTCCGTTACGACCACGTGCTGGGCGCCCAACAGAGCGGCCATGATGCTCGGCAGGGCCGTGCCGGCACCCATTTCCAGCGTCTTTTTGCCGCGCACGTCGAAATGGCCGTCGGGCATGCCGAGGCGAGGCATGGGCGCCGTCGCACGGGCCTCGCGGTCGGCGCGGTCGGCAAAGTAGGCGGTGGCGGCGGCGGCGAGACAGTCACGCTCGACGTATTCGGCGAGCAACAGGCTGGCGTTCCACAGATAGTGGCTAAATAGGCGGCGGTTGTCGTTGCCCTCAGGCTCGTTGAGGCCAATGGACAGCGGACGCGGCAGAAACGGGCTAGTGTACAGAATACCGTGGTCGTTGTCGCCGTGCTGGTTGGTGATGTCGTCGGTGAAGATGACGCCCAGACTGGACGAGAAGATGTCTTCGACTTCGTTGTCGGGGCCGATGAGGGTGACGCGCGAAGTGAGAGCCATGGCAGAAATGTTGAATTAATGTGGTGGGTGGTGGTTGTAGTTGATGATGGTGGATGTAAAGGAGACTTTAGTAAGTACGTCAGGTCAAAAAAGAAAAGGATTAATGCCCCCCCCTCCAAGGCTGAAATTTTCAGCTTCAGCTTCAGCCTTGCCCCTCTTTGCACTACAAAAGGCATCACCAAAACATGTACACAAATACCTGAAATCGAAAATGGAAATGGAAAATAGAGAGAATAACCATGTCTTATACACGCCATCGTATTCGGGCTATGCAAAATCTATAGAAGAAAAACTTCCGTGGTATAAATAACTAATACAAATAGTAAAACGCTATAGTGGAATAAAAAGCGACGCCGCCAGCCAAAACCAGTAACCAAACCCCAAAGACGCCTAATGATAGCCAGTATCCAATAAAACAAACCCAAAAACACACTGGTAAACAACCAGTCAATGCCACCCAGTGGCCCCAACAAACACCAATAGATAGCAAGTAATAATAATGGAACAAGCGCAAGGCTGAAAAGCCAAACGAATGATGATAAATGGGAAGGTGCTGACTCATACAAGAGTAGCGATAGGCCAGTGAGAACTGGAAGAGAGAGAGAGAGAGAGAGAGAGAGAAAAAAAAATAACAAAAAAGGTGCCAGAATGTTCTGTGGGTCATAATGAGAAAAGTCAAACGCCGTCATGAGCCGTGATGAGAAGAAAAACAAAAGATGCATCAATCAAATCAACACACAAAAGATTTAGAGCTCCAGCGGCAGCACCATCTGTTGGTGGGCCAGAAACTCCATCTGGCGACGGTCCGCCTCGGTCGGATCGTCCGAAATCCACGGGCCCTTTTCCTCGGGCGTGGCCTCGTGCCAGCAGTTGGCCCGACGCAGCGTGGCCACATCGAGATCAGTCACGTACGTGGTGTCATTGAGCGGCACGCGCACCTCGTGGTCATTGTTGAGCATCATGTCGTCCTTGGCAATGCGGCGAACTCCGTCAAACACAGCCATGACGCGCTTCCTCACCTTCATCTGGCCCTTGTCAAAACCCCACGACGACGGGTACTCGGACCGCGGCTTGCGGCCACGCGGGCGCGTCAGCGGAACGCCGCCGCGCGAGTGAGTCAGCCCGCGCGACTTTTGCACGCCGTTGGCCGGGCTGGTCTTCTTCTTGCACGCGGCCGTGGTGGCCTTGGTCTTGACGCCCTCCAGCAGTAGCGACGCATCGACATCATCAGCAGCGTCGTCCTCGTCGTCCGACATGGCATCTTCGGCCGTCGCATCGCAGGCAGGCAGCGGCACCTTGTTGCGCTCCAGCGTGTAGGCAACCTCGTCGTCGTTCTCGATCGCCGCCAGGCACTGGGCGTTGATGGCCGACACCGGATCGGCCTGCTGCACAATGCGCAGCACGCACTCGTCCAGGTGCTCGTAAAAGTCTTGGGCGTTGCGGAAGCGGCGCGGGCACGTCGAGCACTGGCCAGTGGCGTCGGGCGGGTAGCCAGCCAGCGGCTCGGTGCACGAGTCGGCCATGGCACCCGAGCCGCGACGGCGCGAGTTGGGCGCCGTCTGCTCAACGCCGTGCACCGTAGTCAGGTGGCGCTTGAACACGTCGGCGCGGTTAAACGTCTTTTCCTTGGACGAGCCAGAGCCGGGGCAGAAGCCGCACACCATGGTGCCCTTCCAGTGCGTCAGCGTGTGGCGGTTGCGGTCGTAGCGGCGCGAGAAGCCCTTGATGTTGTACTCGCACGTCTTGATAGGGCACTTCTCGGGCCGCTGCTCCTGGTGCGTGAGCATGTGCGCCTTGAGGTCCTTGAAGCGCCGGTTGCACTGCGCGCACATTTGCTTTTGCGTGGCGCCGTTATCATCGCTGTGCGTAGCTCCAGGCGAGCAGGCGCTGCTAGCGCGACGGCTCATGCTCATGTCCGACGTGTAGGCCGGGTACGGCGGCTGCAGAGAAGCAGCAGCGGCACTAGGCTGAGCGTGAGCGTGTACGTGGGTGTGGGCGTGGATATGGGAGTGAGGAGCAGCAGCAGCATACACGGGCTGGGTCATGTGCGCCACGGGCGGCTGCAGGTGGGTGGTGTGCGAAGGCATGGGATAGACGGAACCCATGGGCGAAGTGGCCAGCGGCGATGCGGGCAGCATCTGGGGAGAGGGAATGCCGGTGGGCATGGGAGCGGAAAAGGAAGTGCGAGGGTCATACGAGACCATATTCATGGGATCAGCAGCCATAAGACTGGGATCAACTAAGAAATCGAAAAAGGATTGCATGTTAGCGATTTGTTGAACGATGTGTATTTTTGAGTGGCAAGTTGGAAAAAAAAAAAAGAGACGGATCAAGAGAGAAAAGAAAAGAAAGTGCAGTAGAGGGCCTATAAGCGAAAAGAAAAAAAAAAGTAGAGAGAGAAAAAAAAAAAAAAAAAAGGCGCCAAAGTTACAGAAGGCCAGGGAACTGTAAGGGACAAAAGGATAGAGCAGAAGAGGGGTGGCTAGGGATGGCGGGGAGGGGGAAGTGCAGTTCTTGTACTTGTAGCACTAGGTGCTGGGTGCTGGCCCTGCCAACATTGGCTCAAAGGGGATAAGTGCAGTGCAGTGCAGTTGTCTGACACCAACCAGAAGATAAGTAGTACGTACCTCCAAAAGACTGCTTGCCGAAGTGCGCAGCGTGTTGCTGCGGCATCATGTCCATGTGATACGACGAAGTCATATCCGAGGCGAGCTGGTAGTTGGGCGCCGAGAATTCGAAGCCAAGGCCCATGGCCATCCACTGGGGCGAGCCGGACATTTGTTGCGGCGTCTGAGTCTGAGTCTGTTGTTGTTGTTGTTGTTGTTGTTGTTGTTGCTGCTGGGAGACCACCTGCGCGGGCATCAACGAGGCATACTGAGACTGCGGGGTTCCCGCGCTGGATGCTGAGCCGACGGAGGCGGAGCGGGTGAGCGCCAGAGCGGGCTCGTCGAACATGGCGACAGCGGCCATGGGCGAAGCTTGTTGTTGTTGTTGTTGTTGTTGTTGTTGTTGTTGTTGGAAGTCGAGCAGGGCCGAGTCAATCATTTGCGCCTGTGTGGGAGACTGCGGGTTGAAGGCGAGCGGGAGCGATTGCGGCTGGGTGTAGTAGGCGGTGGCCATGGGGGAGTAGGAAGCAGTAGTAGGATACCACATGGTAGAGCTGTACTGCTCGGATTGGGGCACTGGTGAGTTCATTGTAGTGTGTGTGTGTATGTGTATGTGTGTGTGTGTGTGTGTGTATGTGAAAAAGAAAGAGTGGACAGAAACAGAGAGCCGAAGAAATAGGCGCGGAGAGACGCTGATTATATGGCAATCCAAACAGTTAGCGGGCTGGTCTTGGCCTTTGATGGATTCGCGGGGTTTCGCGTAAAAACTCACCTTTTTTTTTAAATAAAAAAAAAACACTAAAAAGGCGCTGTTTCCTAGGGCGAAAAAAAACTAGTATGTCCAAAGTCTGCTGCGTAATATAGAGTTTGATACTAGAGTTGGTGGTTGTTGGTGGGGGATATAGTTGATATAAGTGCACAATGTAAGGACAGCAAAAAAAAAAAAAAAAAGCTGCACGATGATGTTGGTGATGTTGGTAAAGTTTCAAAAGATGAAAGTCGCAATGTAATCTAGACTGGACTTAGCCTGGACTTATAAACAATAAATAAAGCAAAGAGACGATGCTGATGCTGATAATGATGATGATACAAAAGAAGAGTGAAGTTGGAACACAAGATGAATCCGGCCATGACGAGAAGAAGCGGCAATGTCTATATGTACTTATTTCGCAAACCACTTCGATGTTTGGTACTGGATTTTCTTGTCTTTTTTTTTATTAATATTTTATTTGTTTTTTAAACTATCGGCCATAAATGGTTTTGGCATTTTATTGTCGAGAAGGGGGGGGGTGTCGAATGAGTGAACAAGCGACAAGGATAGGGTGTGAGCTTCAAGCGATAAAGTTCCAGAGTTTATTGATTGATCGAAGCTGGGGGGG